>JABUQX010057713.1:0-10000 GCA_015478945.1 Trachelipus rathkii
AAGAGGAGATTATTACGGTAACTACCGGTCTTATTCAGGGCAATGGAATATCACAAAGTATATTTTTCAGATGAATGTATTTTTTTTAGAATATCAATTTCACCAAGCAACATTCTGTAAAATTCGGAACACGTATAATCGAAATTAAATTTGTTTATTAACACTGCTTTCAAAGTTTTCACAGACAGTTGAGTTTTTTCACTTGTCCAAATCAAGTTCATAGCAGAAAATACTCTTTCTGTTGGAGCATTAGTTCCTGGTAAACAAAGAAGAAATTCAACCATTTTCAGGATATTAGAATATGGCACATTTTTAGCTTGAAAGTGCGAAATGATTTCGACCCAACAATCACCAGGAGATGTTTTCTTTGAATTCCAATTGTCCAACATTTCTGGGGTCACATACTGTTTAACGAACACATATTCGTCATAAAGTGCAGTCTCGTCTATTGTAAAGGTAGGGATGAGTTCGAGAATAAACTTAAGAGTTTCTGCTACTTCCTCCCAGCACGGTATTCTCTTTAGTGTTACCCAAGTAAATTGTTTTAAGTTTTTAAGTGGATTGATCCATTTAGATAAATAATCAAAGGCAGTTTTGTAGAATGTATGAACATACTGTTTAAATTTTGCAACTTCTGATTCCAGGCCTTCTCTTACCAATTTTTGAAGAATCGTTGTTACAGCTAATGGAATAAAGCAGTCTTCGCTCTTAGAGGCCATATTATTTTGTAAATCATTTAATGCTGACATTACTTCGAAAATTGTAATTGTATCCCCTTCAATCTTTTCAATAGTCATGTGAAAAGTGGACGCTTGACTGTGGATAAAGTAAAGCCATGCTTCAGATAAAGGATTTTCAAAAAATGATTTTATCACAAAAGGGCATTTTTCTTGTGACTCAAAAAATGATTTTAAGGGGGCATACATTGTCAGAAGACGTTCAACCGCAGGGAGTAGAGCAAGCCATCTGGTTTTGCTATATCCTAATATTTGCTTGTATTCTTGATTAACAAATTCACAAAATTCTTTAAGTTTTTCAACTCTTACTGTGTATATATAGAAATGAGAATATATTTTTGAAACGATGCCTTCAATATCAATAGGAAGAGCATCAGCAGCTGTCTGAATAGTGTTGTGAATGATATGAGCAGAACATCCTATTCCAACTAAACCATGTCCCAAGTCCTCCTTGAGTTTTGTAAAAACATTGTTAACGCCCTTTCTAGATATACCCCCAAAATTGCAATTAGTATTATCTGCGCAGAGAGCTATTGTTTTTTCTTTTGCATTCATATTTTTTAAGCATTCAATTAAAAATGCAGAGATTGTGTTAGATGTTTCCGAGGGCAATGATTTTACTTCTAAAAGTTTCATCTGAATCCCTTTAACAGGTTGGAAATATCTAACAAGTACTGGGAATATTTTTATGTCCTTGTGATTTGAAGCGTCGGTCATAATCGAAATAAAATTGGCTTCTCGAATATCAGTCTGCAGTTCCGATATAGCTATTGGAGTAAAGACATTTAATACAATTGCCTCCGCTTTTGTACGGGCACATGTAAACTTAGGGTCAAAACAAGTCTTGATTAATTTTGAAGAGCAATCCATAGATTTGAAAGATTGATTATGTTGCACTAAGTGATAGGCAAATGCTCCTTCAGCCGCGGCTAATTTAAGTTCTTTGTCACCAAAAATGTCATTTCTGAAAAACGTTGTGAGTGTTGAACTTGATGCACTGGCACGCAAAGCAGTTTTATGTTTTTCAGTATTTAAATGTTGTGTAATATCTGTTCTTCCTCCATGACTGATATTAAAGCTGGAAGAACATATGTTGCAACGAACACATGATTCCGTAAATGTCTTTTTCATATATGGGTATTCTTTCTCAAGGTCCTTATTGAAAACACATTTCCTCCTTGCCTTTGGGGTGGCCCATGTATGTTCAATTAATTTTTAAATTTTCAAAAAAAATTTTAAAAACTTTAATAAAAATTTAGCTTTTGAATTATATATATAATATATATTATAATATAATATATTATATATGATTATATATATAATAATATATATATATATATATTATATGACTAATAATATATAATATATATATATATATATATATATGATATATTAGTATATAATAGTTATATGATAATTTAATGTGAATAAGACGGCTCCCGACCCGTGAGTGCTAGAGAAATTTATTTTTGTATAAAATAATTTTTTTGTAAGTAAGAAATTTTTCAAATATTGCATTATACGCATTAAAAATTTTAATTTCTTTCCTCAACTGTCACGGGTAAGGGGTAAGGGGTACGGGGGCGAATCCCTCATAGAAATACCCATTCTGTCATGCATTTGCATTATATAGTATATAAAATATATAATAATAATATAATATATATATATAATAATATATATAAATTATATATATATATCATTATATATATAATATATATATATATATATATATATATATATATATTATATATATATATATATATATATATTAGTGATATATATATATATACTGTATGGCCAGAATGGATATTCTACCGGTGAGTACTGGCAATAATAATATATTTTTTAATGTATAAAAATAAATTTCTGTAAAATAAGAAAATTTAAAAATGCATTATAAATAAAAATTGTATTATTTATCCAGTACTCACGGGGTCAGGAGTGTAAATTTCTATTAAAAATATAACAATTAAAAGAACTAAAAAATTGCAAAAATGTTACTTCACATACGATTTTCAAATAAAATTCATAAAAAAAAAAAATTTGAAAAGGTGCTTTTTGTTAACTTCATGTCGATATTTTTGTAACGTATCTTTAATTAATCCCTATTTTGTTATGACTTATGAAACATAGGCAAGTTCAGTAAAAATGGCCTGGGTTTACGATTTTATAAACGGAATTATAATAATTTAACTATGCTTAGATTTAATAAATTTAGCATATAACCTGTACTTGAATTTTTAACGAAACTCCTTATCAAGAAAAACTCAATATATTTAAAATTATATTTGAAATACATAGACTAAAAGTCCAGGAGAGCTCGTCTTATGCACAATTACATTTTCATATACTATATATATATATATAATAATAGTATATTAATATATATAGTATATATATATATATATTCATAGTATATATATATTTATTATATAGTATATTATATACTATATATATATATATATATATATATATATATAATATATAAATATGGAATTGATTATCTCATTAAAACTTTAACATCGGAAAGGTTTTACACCCTGTTATTATACTGCTTTAAAAAAATAGAATTAAATTTATTTTGGATAATAAAACAATATTTCCTTTTTTTGCGCTTCACTGTTCCTTTTATGTTTTAATATAGTAAGTACATTATACTATATTATAGGAGTATATTATATATATATATATATATATATAATATAATATATATAGTATATATAGTATATATATATATATATATATATATATATGTATAGATATATATATATATATATATATATATTATATAATAGATTGGTGTCAGTTTTTTTAATGCCACAGTATGTAAGCTAAGAAGAGAACGTCAGGTCCTACAGTAAGATAAAATTATAATATTGGAATGCAGCGCGAAAATCTAAGGATGGGATCTACCCTTTTTTTTTTTTTTTTTTTTTTTTTTTTTTTTTTTTTTTTTTTTTTTTGATTATTCATCGAATATATTTTAAAAAAATTATTCCCCCCATTTACGGGGCTCGAGCGACGGGGGACAGAGGAAAAGTAATACCAAAGTGTTTTGGGAAGTAAAATTATTCGTTTTTTTTTTAACTAAAGGAATACCCATAGGGTAAACCGAAGATTGGCATGGAGTCGGGGTCTCGTCTGGGCCTCCCTGGTGTACGATCGGGGGGGGATCTTAGATCCCTCCTCCGGGATGGTCTCCCGGAACCCCCGCTCTGTTGTGTCTTTGGTGGTCGCGGGGGTTCTCTGCGATCCATCGCTCTCACGGGTATGAAGACGTCCCCCCCTCTGTCCCGTCGGCTCGAGCCCCCTAAATGGGGGGAAATAATTTTTTTTTTTAATTTTCGACGAATAGAATAAAAAAAAAAATTAAAAATTTTCCTAAAATCGTCTCAAATATATATATAATATATATATATATATATATATTTAATAATATATATATATAGTATATATAATATATATATTATATTATATATAGTATTATTATATATATTAAATAATAAATATGTATTCAATGTATTCAAGATATAGCAATAAATATATAAAACTGAAAAAAAGCATTTTAAGAAATAATAATGACAGTGAAGCTCCCTTTTCTTTCTTATTTTTTTTCTTTTCTTATTTTTATAATTCGTAATAAATACAAGAGCACCAACATTATTTAAGGACATAATTTTAAGTCATTGGTGAAAAAGGAACAGCACCATTATATATATATATATATTATATTAATAATATTATTTAAATTTTAATTAAATTGAATTACTATTAAAAAAAATTAATTAAAAATATAATATAAACAATTATCTATTATTATAAGGAAAATTAAACGATAAAATAAATAATATAATATAGTAATATATATATATATAATATATATATATGATATATATATAATAATAGCTATATATATATATATAAGAATAATTAACTTTTAAATCACAAAAATAACTTGTTGTCACACAGAGCGATCAAAGAAGACTGTTATTTTTTTTGACATGTTTCGCGCCCTTCGCTTATTCACGTACATAAATTCAAAGACTACATCTACATGTTTCGAACATGATCTCTTCTCAGTTTTCCTGCCTTTATAAGTATAGCGATTTCATGCCTAGCCTATATGCTGCTTGCAGCTGCTAAATTTCAAGATTTATAATGTTTACCAACGTAAGTTGTAAAATAAGCATAAAAATTTGGATTCATTTTCATCTGTTTTAAAATACGGGACAATTGATTAAAAAACGGGACAGGATACAAAAAACGGGACAGTGGTTTGAAAAACGGGACTGTCCCGGAAAATACGGGACGTCTGGTAACCTTACGTTAGCTACCCATTATGATGGTTCTTAAGTTTTAAGAGAACACAGTTTCATCATGAGGGAGAATGGCTATCTACCTTGCAGTTTAGAGTTAAAGCCTAGACTGAATTGACAGGGTGTATCCAAAATAACAGCCTCTAACTCACACTTAAAAATCTTTACGTGCGTGAAGCTTAGCGCTTGCCCCGCATGAGTCCCCCAATCTTGTGGACTTTTTCATTCCGCTTACTTCTAATTTAGGAATAATCCGGCTAGATATAAGCAGCCATCTAGTGTATACTCTCTCTCTGCCTCTCTCTCTCTCTCTCTCTCTCTCCTCTCTCTCTCCTCTCGTCTTCTCTCTCTCTCCTCTCGCTCTCTTCCTCTCTCTCTCTCTCCTCTCTCTCTCTCTCTCCTCTCTCTCTCTCTCCTCTCTCTCGATATATATATATATATATATAAGTAAATATATAATATTAGTATATGTATATATATAATATATATCATATATATATATATATATATATAGTATATATATAATATATATATATTATATATAAGAATAGACAAGATACTAATATCTATTTTTTATATTAAATTATATATTAAATAAGTGTTTTTATTTAATTTTATTTAAAAAAAAAATAGTTTTTCTTCTTTATTTTGTTTCATATTGTTTGTTATAGTTAGCAACTCTACTTACGAGTAGAGTTGCCAATTTTGGGAGGATTTATTTTAAAGACGCTCAGAGGAGGCCTTTGTGGAAAACTCTTCAAAAATAGACAAAATAAGAAATACGGTTTCTTTTCGTGGCGCGGTTTGGTGTTGTTGGGTTGGGTGGGGGTGTTGGGTGTGTGTGGTGGTGTAGTGACGACGCATGTGTGTTGGGTGTGGTATAAAGGGCGATTGGTGTATAATTAAGCTCTTCTAGAGGCAACAAATAGAAATGCCTCCAGTCAATGATTCAATATGATATAAAATTATGTTTCGGAAAGAAAAATAATGATTTTAATGTACATTACGTCCTTGTATAACTTTTAAACATTATTTAAATAAAAAATAAAATAGTATTTGAATAGTAAATGACAGTAGTTTCTTTTATTTCTTTAAAACATAAACGGCCTTCTGTGCTTCCCCCGTAAAGCCGCGCCTGATATATATAATATATATATTATATATATATATAAATATATATATTTAATATATATATATATATATATATATATATATTATATATATATATATATATATATAGTATATGTATATATAATATATATATATATATAATATATATATATATATATATATATATATAGACAAAGTTGTATAGGCAGGCTAGACAAAGAAAAAATTTTAAGTGTAAATTCCCCCTGATCGAATTGGATAATAAGAAAAAATAAGTAATCTATTTTTTTTTTTTTTTTATAAGTGAAATGGGTGAGGGGGGTGTTAGTTCACGTGCGAAGAGTTCCAGGTTTACCGTGGCCGCGTCTAAATTTGAAAATGGGTCGGGAGTCGGGAAAGACGAAGCTACTTTACAAAGGCAGGGGAGTCAGTGCTCTTCGCTTATAAGCATGTGCCTCCCCCTATCACAACGATGAATAAATAACAATATTTTAATAATTCCTGTGAACAAAATAAAGAATTTGCTGTATTAATTGTGAAGCAAAATTCAGTATGATACACTATAATCGAAAGGAGTTTAAAAGAAAGAAAAGGGTTAAAAACAAATGTTGTTCACTATCCACATTCTGTTGTTCAATATATATCAAAATTGAAAGAGAATAAGAAGGAAAAGAAAAATAATAACTTCATTGAATTTGATTATAATATATAATATATATAATATTATATATATATATATATAGTATATATATATATATATATATATATATATATATATATATATATATATATAATAAATAATATTAAGGTCAGCGTTTCGATTGTCCGTCAATTATCTTAAATAACTAATTAATGCTACAGTAAAAACGGAAAATTACATTGCTGGAACGCTGTGTTTGGGCGAATTTTTAGTGCTGGAATGTATTGGAGGTAAAGAGAATGATTTATAATGATATTGGATGGAGTGGTATTTTATTTTTAGTGTAGAGGATAGTTGTGAGTTTATAGGAGTGTAGTAGGTTGAGGGTGTTGTGTGTGTGGGGCTTATGGTGAGGGGTTGATATTGTGTTATAGAGTTTTGAGGTGTGTTTTTGATTGGTGTTGGTGTTGGTATGGTGGAGTGAGTTTTATAATATATCTGTTTGTGTTGGTGTATATTATATTATATAATATTATTATTAGTATAAGATATATATATATATATATATATATATAATATATATATAGTATATAGATATATTATATATATATATATAATATATATAATATATATATATATATATATATATAATATATATATATATATATATATATAGTTAAATAAAGCTACAATAGCTGCAGCGAAAAAGAGAATACATTTTTTTGGAATCCTGGTAAAATTTCACATAGGAAAAATTAAAAAAAAAAAACATAAATAAAAAAAATTATTGTTAATAATTATAGTAATATGATTTAGATAGGCCTATTTAGAGACCTTTTTATTGGTTTCTCGTTAAAATAAAATAGACTTTCTATTAAATTTTGCTTTTTTTTTTTTTTTAACTATAAAGAATACCCAAGGGTAAATAGCCGCACCGAATGGCAGGAGTTCGGGGTCCTCTCTGCCTTCCGGGACTACGGGGTATGGACCTAATTTCCCCCCTCCGGGGAGGGTTCTCGGGAACCCCCGCTCTTTGGTAATTTGGGTGTCGCGGGGTTCCTCCGCCCCTCCCCGTAGGGGTATGGAAAACGTCCCCCCCCTGTGTCCCCGTCGGCTCGAGCTCCCTACATTGTCGCTCGTTAATACCTTTACAAATAATATATTAATATATACTATGTCCCCGCCGGCTCGAGCTCCCCCCTAAAAAAAATATTTATTTGTTGTTTATTTTTTTTTACATTTTTCCTATGTGAATTTTACCAGGATTCCACAAATGTATTCCTTGTCGCTGTAGCTATTGTAGTTTTGAGTATATATATAATATTTATATTATATACTATATTTTTTTTTTTTTTTCTTTTTTTTACATTTCAGCACTAAAATTGGACCAGCAATGTCAACAATGTATTCCGTTTTACTGTTAGCATTAATAGTTTTTTAAGATACATATGACGGACAATGGAAACGCTGGCCATATATAATATATATATATATATATATATTATATATATATATATATAATAATATTATATATACTATATATATATAATATATATTTATTAGTTTATTTATGTATTATATATATTATATATATATATATATATATTAATTAGTTTATATATATATAATAGTATAATATATATATTATATATATATATATATAATATATATATGAAAAAGTAAATTGTGAAATATGGTCTGAAGTGTTATATATTAAATGTATTGTCTATTGAAAGAAGATTTTTTTATACAATTATTTTTAAAAAAGAAAGAAAACCCGACTCAACTCCTTTTATCTATCCTGTTGTCTATGCTAGTTTCTAGCAATATATACTATATACTATAGTATATATAAAATATATATAATATTATATTAATATATATATATAACGTATATATATATATTATATATATAAGTATATATATATATAATATATATATATATATATATATAATATATATATATATATATATATATATATAATTATATATATACAAAGGTGGGCACCGTTGCTGAAGAAAGTTAACGTCCGGAATTTTAATCGTTAACAAAAAAAATTAACGGCGTAAATCATTAAAGCGTTTATCGGTAAAGAATGTAGCGTAAGTTAACGTTAATCGTTAACCGTTAACCGTCTTCAAAATATTTAGGAATAGTAATAATTATTGTTGATATTATTATAAATTCCCTAACAATATAATAATGATATTAACCTATCAGACAAATTATTTAGGCTTTGACCTATAGCAGATGCTTTTGTCAACCTAATGCGGGACAATCATCTTCATGCCTAGGCTATACTTTAAATAAATTATACAGTATAGCCTGTATAGCCTTTAGGCAAGCATAATATATAAATATATATATATAATATATATATAATATATATATATATATAATATTATATATAATAATAATATATATAATATTATATATATAAGTATATATATGATATATATATATATATAATATACTATATATATGCTATTCCCCTTGATCTACTCCAAAAAAAAAAACGTGGGAAATTTAATCCGAATTTATTATTTTTTAGAGGGATGATACATTTTATTCCCTTCTATAGACAAATTATTATTTTGATAAATTTATAAAAAAAGACTTCTTTCTCAATTTTTTTAAACTCCACACTCGAATTATAATAATTCGGGTTAAACTTATTATTAATTGTAATTGACTGTATGTTGAGTTAGGCTAGTGCTAGCCTACCTAACGTGGCGTAGCTTAACTGTAGATGAAACCTGACCGATGATTTTTTAAAAATAACAGGAAGAACGACTATGTCTTATTAGAATTTTCCTCCAAGAATGCAATATAAATAAAACAGGAAGAAGTTAATGTGAGATATATCGAAATATATGTGTTGCGCCTAGAAAAATCAAATGAATAACAAATACTATTTTAGAGGTGCAATAAGTGCAAAAAATTCAGGATCACTCCATTTTTCTGGCAATGACGATTTTGGGTCAAAAAAAAATAATAAGATAAAAAATTATTGTTAATAATTATAGTAATATGAGTAGAAAGCCTATTTATAGAGAATTTTTATGCGTTACTCGTTAAAATAAATAGACTTTCTAGTAAATTTGTTTTTGTTTTATTTAACTAAACGAATACCCCAAGGGTAATACCTCACCGATGCAGGAGCCCGGTGTCTGCTCGCCTTCCGAGGGGAACT
>JABUQX010057713.1:15000-20000 GCA_015478945.1 Trachelipus rathkii
TTATTAACTTAATTACTTTTTCATCATTAGGTGGTTCATTCATTCAATGATGCCACTGGATTTAGCTGATGATCCTTACACGAAGGAGATGTTTTACCTCATTAATCCCGAGTTTCATCCCACCTCAAGGAGGACTTTGAGCAGGGATATTGAAAAGCTGATGCAAAAGGGGAAGACTCGACTGATAAACAACCTCTTCCACCAGAAGTGGGTGGCCACTACAGCCGACAGTTGGACCGCCCACAATAGGTCCTTCTTGGGAATGACAGTCCACTGGATTGACAGGGTCAACCTCAAAAGGTGCCATGCAACTTTGGCGGTCAGGGAGGTGAAGGTAAGAAAATTAAAAAGTTAAATTTTGTCATTTTATACCTTAGTCTCATAACCATAAGAACATATGAGGTGTAAATATTATTTAATTTACAGACTAAAACAATAAAATTATTGTCTTTAGGAAAGGCAAACTCACCAGTTACTGGGGAAACTAATCACAGAGATTCATCATGAGTTTAGCATCCACGGTAAGGTGAAGGCCACCACTACGGACAATGGCACCAACTACGTGGCAGCCTTCAACGCCTTTGGTGAGTCCAACCAGGACCAGGAGAACCTTCCTATGGACCCTGATTATCCTGACTTGGAGATTGTGGATCTCCAGGAGCTCCTGAGGGCTGAGGGTGACAACCCAAGTCTGCCGCCTCAACACCGCTGCAGGTACTTAGAATTCGCGAAAACTAGTGCTAAATGCTACTAATATATATTAATAATATTATTAAGTAATAAGTATTAACAAATAAAGATTTGTCATTTAAGATTTAACTAATAATCTTTGAATTTCTTGAATTAAATATCTTATTGTTTCAGTGCTCACACACTCAATCTGTTGGCGACAACAGATGTGAGTGATATACAGGGCTGGAGCAAGGGGGGCTCACAGTGGAGGAGGACCATAGCTAAGATCCAGGCCCTGTGGAACCTTCAGAACAGGGCCCCAGTGGTGGCCAACCAGATCAAGATTGTCGCCAAAAGAAAACTGAAGACTCCTGTGGTGACAAGGTAGTAGTAGTTACTATTAAAAAAAGAAATTTAGCGTAAGAAATTGTTGCCGATTAATTATAGACAAGTTCATTTTATAAGTTTTTGATATTTTATATAAAGTTATATTTATTTCTGCAGATGGAACTCCCTATATGATAGTGTGATGGTCCTTCTGGAGGTTTTAAGGGTCGAAAACCAAATGGATGCCATAAACACCATCCTCATCAAGCAGCCCAAGGGAGGTTCCCCTCTCACAGAGGTAGACGTCGAGGTAAATATAAAGTATTTTTAAAGTAGCAATTGCTCTTTTAATATTTTTATTTATAATTTAATAAATTTATTAAATTATAAATCTCCTCACAAACCCAAACCCCCTCCATTAATCCCTGTTCTGTACCTGTACCATCGCTCTTGCTTGCCCAACACTCATATCGCTACTTCGTAAACAATCTCTAACTGAATATATCCACCTTTTTTTCCGGTCGTCCGACAGGCAAAACACTCTCACATGTGCTCTTATACACTTTCTTAACCAATATGGTGTTCTCCACCTTCTCCACATGTCCAAACCATCTTACAAAATCCTCATCAAATTTGGCAGTCTTTTCCCTTACCCGCAAGACACGCTTCCATGATAAACTCGTTCCTCATCTTATCCAATCTCCTAACTGCCAAGAACGCCCTCAGATTGTCCATCTGTACAACCCTCACTCTTGATCTATTCGCCCTATTCCATACAGATACCTCGCTCTCGTGCTCCCGTATTTTTATTAATAATCAATTATGCTTACGTAACTAAGCAATATATTAATTTTCACTCTTTCAGGTCATGAACGAGTACACATTGGTCATGCAGCCTGTGGCGCAGTGTCTTGATATGCTTCAGGGGGAGAAAAGGGCATACATGGGCACCCTCCTACCCCAACTTTGGTTGATGAAGACCAGCCTTGAGGAGAAGAGTGAAAATATTCATCTTGTGTATGCAAGGCCACTAGTACAGGCCCTCCTCAGTGGCTATGAAAAGAGGTTTGGCCACCTCTTTCAGAATAGGGATCTCCTTATGGCCACTGCCCTTCACCCCTCCTTCACCCTTAAGGCCCTAGAAAGCATTGCACCTGACATGGTGGAGGAGATCGGGGACAGGATTACCCGGAAGATAGGGGACTCCATCAAACCCACTGAGAAACAGCAGCAGCGTCAGCTTGGCCAGCCAACAGAAAAAGAACCCCACAATTCAGACGCACTCCTATTCAGTAAATTGTTTTCTAGAGTATTGGTACGCAGAGCAAGCCAGCAACAGGATGTGGAAATCGTCATACGAAAGTCCATGGAGGAGTGGGTGCCCTCTCAAGAAGATCCGAGCTGTTCCTGTTTCCCCAACCAGCATAGGGAGATATGGATAGATCTATTTATAAAATATAATACCCCCATTCCTAGTTCAGCAGCTGTGGAGAGGTGCTTCAGCGCGGGTGGGGACATCCTCAGGGCCAAGAGATCGTCCTTGAAGGAGGAAAGGTTTGAGGACCTTCTTTTCCTCAAAGGAAATATGGACCTCCTGCAGGAAGTGATTAGCCAGGAGGACATGGAGGAGGAAGAGGACCTATAGCTATGAAAGTATTTAACTATTTATGTAGTTAACATTTAATAAAAAAATTAAATAAATCTGTTTTACTATCTTATAAAAGGTTTAAAATGTAAAGGCATGCTTTCGTTATCGCGCAAAAGTTTACTTTGTAATTTAACGGTATCGCCGTAGGATAGCCGAATAGCCGCATAGTTAATGCCGCACTGAGGTTTTCAAAAATGCAGTCGGATAGCCGACGACGCACTAGTTAGGTAGCAAAGCCGAATAGCCGATGACGGACCTCGAAAAATTTGAAATTTAAATGAATATGAGACAGAAGATATTTATATATGTATATTATATATATCTATATATATATTATATATTATATATATATTTATATAATTATATAATATATATTATATATATATATATATTATATAGTAGTGAATTGAGGGTTTCTTATTATTATTATTATTGCTTAATGTCATCTTTATTACTTTTTCATCATTTTTTAGTGTTAGGTTAATTATCATTTATTTCATCCTTTTTGTTTCTTTTTTAAATTTAAAGTGTAGCGTAATATGTTAGCGAGACAGTCGCGATAGGGATCCTGTGTGACCTTAAATAAAATATTAAGAGCGTTGCGGAGTGAGCGGGCAAACGTGTAAGGAATAGGAGTCTAGAAATCAAGTTTCCACCCTTTGGGTAAGTTATGAACTAGTGGACGCCCTGTATGCTAGGAGTTAGGTTAGATAAGGGGGCAATAAAGTGTAAACTTGTCTGTTGCGGTGGAATTAACTGATGCGGGAATTTGTCAACTGACGCGGGATTGGACAATTAATAAGGGAATTCTCAGAGCTTAGTCTGGGATTTCTTAACTATTAAACGACTTCTTGGAACAACCATTAAGGGACTCCTAAAATTATTGAAGGAGCCTCGCGAACGACCGAAGAACTGTTTCCTCATATTTGAAGGAACGAGTGCGTGCACTAGCGCCTAGCTTCCGCGGAGACTGCCCGCGAATTGACATGATTGAAATCATTCCACAACCTGGGCAACGAGATTGAAAGCAGAGTTATATCGAACTCTGCCATATTAAGGAATATAACGGCAACATCGCAGTGGGTCGTGCACATAGGGGACGCTTTGGGTGGGCATTTCAGGGGTATCACTGGCAACGTCCATCTCCTAGTTTGTATATTTGTTTATTGCTTTTAGCGCAGATTCTCCGCAAATTGGCGGCTCTAAGTTTGAAGTTCACGTTTGTTGTTCAGTTGAAATTATAGTCTTAAATTGTCTTCGTTTCATTGATAATATTTGAAATAGCTTTAAGGGAGAAAGGCCCTTGTCAATCAAGGCAACAAAATAGAGAAGGTGTTCATTTTTAGCGACTTACCGTGTTAGTAAACTACCCGGCGTCCACCGCCGTGAAAACACAAAAGACGTTGCCCTCACCAGGGATACCAAGGTACACCGCGGTGATTCTGCCGTGAGGCAGCGTTCGTCAGTGCACGCCGGTCCGGTTACGATTAGATCAGAGCTGTGGAACCATCCGCGCGATCAGGTTGCCATTGCCACGGTAGAGTGGGATCGGAGCAAAGTCGGCCGGAGACGAACCCACCAGAGTTCACGGAGTCGGAACGGACGGGAAGGGAAAATCCACGGTAGTGCTTCACTCCGTTAAGGGCCGTCGGGAACGGGCAAGCGGAACGGCTAAACTACGTCCGTTTTCAAGGAATCGGGCTGGCTGGAAAAATCCACCGAGGCTGCTTCACTCTTGTTGTGGAATCAAAGTCGGGACAAACGGGAGAGGGTGGGAGCAGGTTAATCTGTCAAGGGTTGGTGTCAAACGGGAGCATAGTCACGCGGGCCAATGAACATAATCGCCGATACTATTCAGATCGAATCAGTGATAGCTGAGCGGTTGGCGAAGTATCACGTTAGACTTCATCAACGATTAACGGGAGGCTTAGAACCCTCCGCCTCGCTATCCGCGGCAGCTGCGAAGGTTGCTTTGTTCGATCGCCACAATATATATATACTATAATATTATATATATATATATATATATATATATATATATTATATATATAACATATATATATATATTTACGTATTATATATATATATATATATTACTATATACTATATATATATATATATATATATATATATATATATAATATATATATATATCTATAATATATATAAAGACAAATTAAAATTAGTTCTTTCTTATGCTCAGTGGAAGTGGACGGTGGCTTTTTTTTTTTTGGGAGTGTTTGAATTTAAATTGTATATATGAAATAAATTATTTAATTCTATAGAAAAAAATACCATAAATTTTTAATATGAATCGCTGATGATGATGATGTGCAATGTGATGTTAATTTGA
>JABUQX010057713.1:22500-40000 GCA_015478945.1 Trachelipus rathkii
ATATTATATATTATTAACAAAAAATAACTTAATCAAATATAGTAGTAAATAAGAAATAACTCTTTATAAGTCTAATAAATCAATATTTACGTACTTAATTTGAACCAGAATTGTACTTGGACTTTACACTGTCCCGCATTGGGTAAAGATTTTTGCGGGACAAAAGATCTAAAAATAGTGAAATGTAGGAGTCCCTCAAAATACGGGAAGTCTGGCCATCCTACCTATAGCAGATACTTTTGCCGCTTGCCGAAGAATACTTCCAAAGCGTAAATACCTTAATTAATACCTAATAGTATGTTATTGTAAAAAGACTGGTCCAGTTTCACATGCTTATTATAACAGCATAATATACAATATCCCACAGCATATCATACATCAAAGTGAAGAGTAAGTTGCATAGTTTCGAATATGCACATGCGCCAGAACGAGTTCCTGATAGGTCGACATACGCGCGTTCAGATGTAGTCTTCTCTAGTGCGTGCCGCAACATACTGACAATGGCGAGTCCTGAACGTAAAGCTTTCTGTGCTCTACAATTTGCTAAGTGTGAATCTGTAATTACGGTTCAACGTGCGTATCGTTTGCGGTTCCAATGTGATCCTCCAAGTGGCAAAAACATTCGCCGATGGTATAGGCAATTTGTAAGTAATGGAGTCTTTGTAAAGGCAAAATACAGGACGGCCAAAGTGACTGGGTACAGGAGTGGCACGTATCAGGGCCTCGTTTCCTTCATATCCTAAGAAATCGTTGAGAGCAAGTCAGAACTGCAGGTGCCAAAAATACAACGTGTGGAAGGTGTTTAAGGATAACGTTAACACATGCGTGCCAATACCGGTTGCAGTTTGTACATGCTTTAAAGCTCGACGACTAAGCTCTACGGTTTACCTTTGCCTGTGCAGTGTTAGTACAACGATGACTAGATTCGTGAGTGTTTGCGATGAGTCCACTCTTTCACTCAAGGGGTAAGATGATATGCCCATAATGTTTTGTATCTGGGGTCTGAAATTCGGCAAGAACTTTGTAAACACGAACGTGATTCCCCAAAGGTTAACTTTTTCTGGGCCATATCCCGACGCCAGGTCTACGGACCTCTCTTTTTCGCAGAAGCAACGTCAACAGGGGTCGCCTATTCGATATGTTACAAACAATGGAATCTTTCCACAATTATAGACGGATGAAGCGTAAACTTTATATGGCACAAGATGGAGCCGCTCCAAACATTGGGAGTCACATAGTGCGAGCGTGGGTTGAACGACGTACTCCCAGATCATTGGATTGGTCGTAATGGTCCAGACGACAGAGCTCTATATATATCTGGCCCCCCCGGTTCCCGGACTTAACGCCATGCGATTTCTTCCTATCGGGCTGCCCAATGATATGCTAGCGTTTTTGAACACAGAATTGGAACACGCCCGGATCTGTTAACAATGTGTGGCGAGGATTGAATTATCGCTGGATGTGTCCTATAACAGAGGGGGCACAATTGAAAATGTAGGGAACAACTCTGTTCAATGACCTGTTATAATAAAGCATGAAACTGGGGAATTCTTTTAACGGACACCGAGTGTTATATTATTTGTAAAGAATAATAGGATACTGCCCTTAGAATTTTTAATAACAAATATGTATATTTTTTTATAATTACAACGCTTATGAGGTCTAGTTCTCATATTTTTCACTAGTGCATAAAGAAGCAAGTTCAGTAACGAACGAAAGAACTTAATGACTCATTGAACGGGCAACAGTCCACTATCTCTTTTTTTTTCTTCAGCGAACCAATAAAAAAAAAAAAAAACAGCCAAAAAAAAAAAAAAAAAAAACATTTGGGTTTTTCAAAAACATTTCTAAAACGGGATAATAACGGTGTAAGAATATAAACACATTTGAGCCATTGAGAGGAGCGTTTAGGAATTTTGGAAAAATAAAAAAGGTTTTGGTTAGTTACGAAATCGAGTCTAATTACAATTTAAATCTGATTAAGAAATATTTTTTACACACTCGTATTAAGGTAACGGTTACCGAATGTAGGGGAAAATTTTAACTCGTTAACGTTAACCACCAATGTAACTCGTTAATAGTCCGTTACTTTTCGAAATTAACGAAAGGGTTAAAAGTTAACGAAAAAATTAACGATTCAATCGCGTTTATATGCCCACTTTTATAATAATATTATATAATTATATATTAATATATATAATAATATATATATATCATTATATATATATATATAGAGAGAGGAAGAGAGGAGAGGGGAGAGAGAGAGAGAGAGAGAGAGAGGAATTATATCGATATATCCAAGACTCGATATATCGATATATCAAAGCGTAAGACGAAAGGTTTTTTACTTTATAGTATATATATATATATATTATAATATATAAATATATATATATATATATATAATATATATATATATATATATATATATATATATATAATATATATATATTATATATATATATATGATATACTAATAATATTATTCTTTCTTTCTTTATCTTCTCCAAGAATGGGAGTAAGCGTGCGTAACGAGCAGCATCGGAAAAGAAAAACGGTAGAAGAACATGACATAAGTTCGAGAATAAGCCAGCTTACTGCCCACCTCAGTACATTAAATTAGTGAGAATCATCGCAGTCAGAAAATCCACCTAGAGCTTCATGGGACGCGATGGACCTCACTATGGTAGATCGTCAATGTAAGGGTTCATCCTTGCCAGGTGGGCCACACCTACCCCCTCACAATCACCGCCATTTCATTCCTGTTATACATTTTTCTCCCTTTACCAACTCACATTTCTCTTCCTTCAATTCCTTTTGTTAACTCAATCCACTTTTCTTCGGCTCCCAGCCGGTCGGTCCCACACAACTCCGCCCTATACATCGCTTAACGCAACCGACTACATTCATCCTTTCCACACATGACCAAACCATCTCACATACTTTCAATTTATTCTCTCATTTACCCCTTTCTTCAACCACCACAATACTCTCTATAGCTTCTTCTCATTTCTATATATAATAATATATATAATATATATATAATATATCTATATATATAATATAATTATATATTTATTATATATATAATAAAGTATAATATATATGGGAAAGGTGTATTTCGTGACCAGCAAAATTTCTTGCATTCGATATATCCATAATTATTACTCAGAACCTACGACTTTTTTTAAAAATAATATTTTGGCAAGTAAATAAATAAATAAATATAATAAATTAATATAATAGAAAGAAATTTAAGTGGCATCCAAAAATATGAAAGCATGTTCTTTTTTGTGTTCAATAATGTTACTAATTTTTATTTCATGTTTAAATAATAGCAATTTTCCTTAATAAATACACTAAATAAAGTTAATTAAAAAATATAGATCTTGAAAGTTTAAGCATAGCGCTAGTCAATAAAAGTGATTTTTAATACCAACGGAAAAGAGAGACAGCGCCACACTTAGAAAATTGGAAAGGGTACAAAGATTTAGCCACATTAGATTATAATCATTTAAAAGTGAACCATTCAGTAGAATTCATAAATAAGGAAACTGGTGAACATACAAATACCATTGAAAGCACATGAGGCAGGTAAAAATAATATTTTTTTAAATAAGAAACAAGTCTTAACCAATCTAAAAATATCAAAATCTAACTAACTAACCTAACCTAACCTAATTAACCTAACTAACCTAACTAACCTAACCTTAAACTACCTAACCTAACTTACCTAACCTAACTTAACTTACCTAACCTTACCTAACAACCTAATTTAAACTAACTTACCTAACTAACCTAACCTAACCTACCTAACTTTAACGCCAGAGTGTACGTGCACGCTAAATGTTTGTAATTTTTATTTTCTGGTAAAATGAACAATTCAATGCAGGGGAAGAAAAAAGGAAATTTGGGACCTACTTTTGAATTCATATGGCAGAGAAATCACCAACCTGAAATTAGAATGGAGAAATTTTTAAATCTTTAGTTTAAATAAAACATTTAATACCGTGTATATATATATATAATATATATATATATATATATATATATATATATATATATATATATTATATATTATATATATATATAAATAAATATCTTTTATAAAAAAAAAAATATATATATATATATATATAAATAATACGAGTATTGTCCTTTTAAACTCCCTCAAAATCCCTAATCAATATCGAAATACATAAAATAAATCGTGAAAAAACTGCTGGTCACGAATTACACCAAAGAGTATAGTATAGTATAGTATATATATATATCATATATATATATATTAATATTATAATTATATATATAATATCATATATATATATATGGAAGATTCGTTCGTTACAAAAAAAAAAAAAAACATACTGGAATATGTATAATGCACCTTTACGATTCCCAAAAACCCATTGCCGATAACATGAGAAATAGTTATCAAGTTCAATTAAACCAGGGATGCGAGAGAATCGAAATTTTTGTAGCGTGGAGCAAAACAATCGCCGATAATCCTTACCCTAATTCCTAATACAAAAAAGAAAAATTCAAAAATTATGCAAAGGTTTCGACTACTGAAATTTATTATAGAAAATTGAAGCATCTAATTATATACATTGGGGAAAGTAGTATTTTAAGAAGACTTGAAAACAAAATATTTTTTGTCAGCTATGTTGATCCAAAGTTCAGAATCTTCCTCAGAACTGAATGTCTGATACTAAAAGATAGGAATGCTTTGTGAACTATGACAAAATGAATATCTCGAACAGGAATCTGGGTCAGTTAGAAAGTGTATCAGTTTCGGGAATCTTTTCCTGTGGTACCTTGTCAGACGAAGAAGCCAAATTTGTTAGAGAATTGAACCAAGCAGAAAAGCGAATGATAAAAGAATATGCCATTAAAAGACCTTCAACTAAGAAATCACTAGAAAAATAAAATTCCAAAATACATTCCAATTTAACAATTAGAGATCCTTTATTAACCTAAAAGTTTGCAAAATGATTCTTACAGTTACAGCTTTGCATACCACTTAAGTTTCGAGAGAATATTTTAGTATCTAAAAATAAAATCGAATCTATGGACAAACTATACTCATTAGAAACTAGTTCAACTCACAAACACTATCGTAGATGTCTAAACCATACTAAGCAATACATTACCAACATATAATTAGCTATAATTCAAAAACCTGTCGCGCATTATCAACAATTCTCACAAGAGCCTTGTATTTTTATTCTAGTCACAATCATACTACCAATACCTGGATTTCAAAATCTTAATTAATTTGTATCAATTTAAAAAAAAAAATTAAATAGGTTTTCTCATTTTTAAATAATTCTTTAAAGTAATTATAAATTAAAAACAGGGTATTTAAAATGACTAATTGAAATTATTTCAGGTTATTATTAAATTATAAATATAGTGAAAAAATGTTTAAAAAATATCTTAAAAACAATATTAAAAATTTGAGAATTATTTTTTCTAATGAGTAATAAATATAGTTTAGTATGAATAAAATAATACATGCAATCCTCTATATTATAATAAATAAAAAAAAAATTGACCAGAAATCTTTTACTGAATGTCTATGATAAAAAAAAAAAGAAAAAATAGGAGAGTCCATTGAAAGCTTATTTGAAAGTTTTATTCCGGAGCCCTATATTTAAAATCATAATCTTGATTACAATGATGCTTTATAGACATTGTAAGTGATGACTTCATTGAATATACGTACTATTCAGCTTCTGGCCCAATTTTTCGCAATTGTTCTTAGCTCTTCTACAGAAATAATAAATAAATAAAATTATACTATATATATATTATATATATATATATATAAATTATATGTAATATTATATAGTTTTATATTATATTTATTAAATTATATATATATAATTTATATATTATTATATATATATTATAAACCTATATATATAATTTATTTTGATGTCTGTACATGGAACCTACCACAGGCTACAAAGCGGTACACACGGGTTGAAAAACATCACTCAACCAATTTAATATTATTATTATAAATATTACTATCATATATATATATTTAATTATATTATATATTATATATTAATATATTATATGTATATAATATATTATAATTATTTATTATTAATTAAATATAATATATTATAATTATAATATTTATATATATATTATTAATATATATATATTATATATTATATATATATATATATATATATATACTATATATATATTTATATTAATATAATATATATATTCATAATATATATATATATTATATATATTTATATACTATTAATATATTATATATTATTCAATATGTTTCGGTTTCTTGAATAGATTTGTTTTAATTACTACTAGCTACTTAACCGGTAATTAATTTTAAATTAATTAAAAATATTTAATAGGAATGTTGATTAGTTTTGGTACCCTAGTTGTTATGTCTAGGGTTCTGTGCCATATTTTAAAAACAAGTTAATTCAGCATATAACGCTTTTCTGAAGCTATAATTAAATAATTAGTCATCCTTTGGGCTTACAAAAGAGCTTTACATTAATTATATAGTAATTACAATACAATAAATAGGTATCAATATAGTCCATATTAAAATCGCCTATTACTACACTATGAAAATATAGTTTAAAAGTTATTTCTTTTTCTTGTTGTAAAACTGAAAAATTGCTCACAATGTCCCATTCCGTTGTTTTAAGAGTTCTTTAAAAATATTTTTATTATCACTTTAAATAATAAAAATTTTGTTTAACGAAAAATACTTAGTTTATTAAATTATTTTGAAAAATGTATCTAGTATCATGAAAAGTATCTTTAATAAAAAAAAAAAAAATATATATATTACTAGATATATTAATATATATTGAATATATATAATAATATATATATATTCTAATACTATTTAATATACTTTTATATCTCATATATATATATATTATGTAATAATATTAATTATATGTCTTATCATACTATATGAATTAAAAATATTAATATCCTGTTGGTATGAGCTGTCCTCCCTTTGCCCATTCTTGTCCCTATGAATCAAGGCCCTCCACACTAGGCGCTTATCATCTTGTATGTATTTATATTCATTAAAATTGGTATCCCTCCCTCGTGTTAAATATATATACTTATATATATATTATATATATATATATATATATAATTATTATTTTATACTAATAATATATATAATACTCTATTCTCTTATTCTTTATTTAACAAAATTAAGTTATATATTATTTTTTCTACAACATTTTAATATATATTGCTATTATTTCTTTTTATATATTATATTTTATATGGCAACTAAAAGAACGTTACCCGATGATAATCTCGAAAAACTAAAGAGAGGTACATAGAAAACTTGTTATAACAAGCATGATATGGAAGGTGCAGTATGAAATTAAGATTTTGTATGGAAAATGTGGGATGGGGTGGCGAGGCTAAAATGCAAACAGGGAAAGGATATATATATATATAATATATATTTTTATATATTATATAATCTATATTATATAGGTTGTGTTGTTATATTTTTTATTTACATAATATATATAAATATACTATTAAATATACATACAACTACGATAGGTAAGAGAGAAAACTAATCAACATATATGTGATCAAGCGTATAAATTTTTTTAGGGGGCTCAGCCGACGGTGGGACTTGGGGGGAGGGGAGACGTATTTCACATAAGGACTCCATAGTAGGTAGAGGGGGGATAAATAGTCCTCAACCAAGAGATGTCCCTCGGAGGCCAAGAGTGCTAACTCTTGACGGTATTACCTTTCACTGTGGGTTTCTTTTAGTTAAAAAAAATTAAATCTTATTATTTTCATATATACATATTTTCATACAGCTGTTCTAAATATGTATATTAGTTTTCATTGTACCACGTATCGTGTTTATGAAGAAATAAAATTTTTTTTTCATTTTCCATACAAATCTCATATGCTGATTTATATATGTTTTCAGTTTACTTGTACCAGTCTTAGTTTTCAATGTACCATGAGAGTATTTTTAGTTTCACTATATATTATTATATAGCAATATATTAATCATATAGTATATTAAAACGGGAATTTATATATATATATATATATAATATATACTTATATATATATGTATATTATATACGTATTTTAAAGAACACACCCCTCTTCTAGATACACACCGTACAGGACATTCCCTACTACTCCATATCCCTGTGTGTGGTGGGGAGAAAGAATTGCCCACATCGTATGTTACTGCGAGTCGTAGAAGGCGACTAAGGGAGGTGGTAGTTGGGTTGGCTGATATTAGTAGCATTTGGCTAGGAATGCTGATGCATGCCTCGGAGATGGTCGTGATCGCCGTAAACGGCCTTCTAATCTTCGGCGAAATTGTTGAATCAGGTATGGGTAGCAATGGGAAATGTCAGAGATAGAATGTTGTAGGCGAGAGGAGGAGGTGACTGGATGTATTTAAAAGGAAAATTTGATTTACTCGCTGTGACTGAACAAAGGTGAAAGGAAACTGTGAAATGAGTGGTGTGCGTGGTGAAATGTAGTGGTGCTTCTGTGGAAAGAAGTAAACGAATGAGAGGGGGAGAGGAAGAGTGCAATTTCGATGAGATGAAATTGTGGATACAGAGCTACTGGTAGACTTTGGTGGTGTGAGGGAGTCTAAAATTCTAATGGTTAATTTAAGTTTGAAAAGGTTAAGGTATGTGTGGTTGTGACGTAATGTCCATCTGAGGGAAAACGTTGAAGAGAGTACGAATTTTGGGATAATCTGAATGATGTTTTGGATGGGGTGAGTAGGAAGTTCTTCAGAGTTGGTAGTGTTTGGAGTAAATTTGAATGGTTGGTATATAGGTATGCAAAAAAAGGGTGGTATAAACAGGTGGTTTTTGGGGGTTCGGGAGAAATGAGAATGGTAAAAAGGTGATTGATTTCTGTTATGAGATAGGTATGTGTGTAAGTAATATCTTCTTTATAAACACAAGAGTATCCATTAGTATACTAGAGTTTGTGTTGGTAGAGATGGTATAGAAAATTTTTATGATTTTGATTTGTGTTTGTTTGAGTTCTTGGCACTATGTGTTGGATGTTAAAATAGTGAGGGGATTAGGAATGAGGATTATAGGTATCATTATTTTGTTGTTTCTGTGTAAATTATTAGTGGGGTTGGATGTAAGAGAGAAGGTGGGATACGAAAAGTACGGACTAAAAATGAAGAGTGAGAAGTAAGCGAACGAAGGTTAATAGATAAGTTGTAAGAGCGCTCGCAGGTAAATTAGTTGAATGTGAAAAAAGATAATGTAAACTGGAACAAATCTGGGTAAGCAAATGAAGGATAGCAATTGTATGTAAGCACCAGGTGCAAAAGAAGTATTCGGATGTGCTAAGTAGGAAGTAAGAAATGTTAACAGTGAATGGTAGGGAATGAAGAGGTGAGGCACAGGCGGTTAAAAGTAAAAAAAAAAGAAGCCGTGATTGAATGTACTAAAAGAAAATGATGAAGTTTTCAAGGGAAGAAAGATGGGTTTAAACTCCCCTATAGGAAGAAAAGAAGAAACACTAGAATTATGTGCATGCAGTAGGAAGAAAGAAAGAAAATAGGTATATGATCATAGTATTGGAATAGGAATGAATGGCGCTTTAACAATAGGCGAACTATCGGAAGCTATTCTGGGGAAGCGCCGAAGGTTGGTGCTTTTTGTGTAACTGTGAATAATGGATTGAGGGGAGTGATGGAAAACACTTCGAGAAAATGCATAAGTATGTGGGCAGTAATGAAGGGTGATAGTGATGTGTTGTGGGTTGACATGGTGCAAGAAGATAGGTGGTATTTGGGGATGAGGTTGATTAGTCAGAAGAGGAGGTATATAGGTATCGAAGTGGAAAGTTGAAAGAATGGTAAATTGCAGGTATAGTGAATTTGGTGAAACTGATCAAGAACGAGGTGCGCAGATAGAGATATTATTGGATTTGGAAGTTGTGGTCAAAGCGTTTATTGAGGGGCTAACCAAGTGGTTACAAGAAATAAAAAAGAGGATTTGGAGGAGAGCAGTACTAGTCCCTTAGATATAAGGGTAAGGAGAGAATAAGTCCTATAGAAACTATAGGGGGAATTAGTTTAATTGTGAGTATTGTAGGGAAGATATATGCTGGTGGTTTGGTCGTAAAGAGTGCGTCGAGTGACTGAGGACTGATTGGTGAAGAACAAGGTGCGTTTAGGAGTGGCAGAGGATGTGTCGATCAAATCTTTACATTGAAACAAATGATTGCGAAAATGAGGGAGAAGAATAAATTGTATCTAGGTTTTAAGGATTTGCAACAGGCTTATGATAGGGTTAATAGGGGAAGCTCTATGGCAGGTTGTTAGTGATATATGGCTGTTGTGGCAAGGCGTTCTGATGGAATCAGAAAGTATGATGATATATGGAGGCGTGTGTAAGAATAATGGTGTCAAAGGTGAATTGGTTTAGTATTAATGCGGAGGTGGAGGAGGGTTGTGTTAATGTCTGCCGTTGGTTATTCAATTATATCGATGGAGTTATGAAAGTATTAGAGGTGAGGGGTAGCAGGAAATGGTTAGAATGATGGAGAATGGAGATGAGTGGAGGGTGCCCTACCTATTATATGCGGATGATTTAGTTTTGTGTGGCAAATCTGATAGAGTTATATTGTAGAGGATTGGTAGAGAGATTTGGGCAGAGTGTGTAAAAGGAGGGGTTTGAAAGTAAACGTAGATAAGGTAAGGTTATGGTTGTGAGCGAGGACAGTCCTCAATGTGAAGTTATGTTAGATGGTGAGGCAGCTGGAACAAGTGTCTCGAGTTTAAATTATTTAGGGGTATGTGTTTTGGAATGAGAAGGGAAGGATGTGCGGTAGTGGTTGTAGGAAAGTTGTGAATGGCAGGAAGGTTGCTGGTCGTTGGTGAATGGTGAATGTAAAGGGACTTAAGTCTTGAGTGCGCTAAGGAGGGTCTTGCATGAGGGTTATGTGTTACCTGTGTTATTGTATATGGTCTGGAACTATGGTCGCTGGAATAAGAAGTATAAGATCTAAAGTTCAATGTGTTAGATGGACAATCTTAGGGGCGGTGCTAGGTGTGAGAAGAATTGATAAAATGAGGAAGATGAACGTATTAGAGAGTTGCGTGGTGTGCAGAAAGGGATAGTAGTGAGACTATGAAAGTATGTTGAGATGGTTTGTCATGTGGAAAGAATAGGTAGTCGTTGGTTAAGCGGATGTATAGTGGTTGAGTGTGGAACCGACCGGCTGGGAGACCGAAGAAAAAATGGATTGAGTCAGTAAAGGAATGTCTGGAGGAGAGAAATGTGAGTTTGGCAGAGCCGAGAAGAAAGGTGCATGAAGGAGAGAGATAGGTGGGTTTGTGAAGAGGGTTGGTGTGGGCCACACTGGGCCAGGGGGATGAACCTACATTGAACGAATGCTAGGCATAGATCGGATCCGTCGCAGTCCGGTGAGGCTCGTAGGGTGGATTTTCTGACTCGACGAGTTAATGGTAAAGAGGTGGAGAGGTAAGGCTGGGCTTTCTTTTCGACTTTTGTCATATTCTTCTACTTCTTTTCTTTTCCGATGTATGTACGCACCTTAGCCCCATCTTGGAAAAAAAGGTAGAGAATCATATATATATATGATTAGAGTATTCTATATATATATATATATAATAATTATATATAAGTACTATTATATATATATATATATATATTATTATATCTATATATATATATATATATATATATATTTTATATATATATATAGTATGCTATAAAGTATGAAACTAATAATTAGCCTCCAAGAATTTCTAATTAAAAGAATAGAATATAAAGTATTTTTATAATAAGAGTATTTACTAACCGTTTAACAAATTCAGCAACACTATTGAAAGGGTCCGCAAATGTGTAAGTATCCATGTCATGATTGGAAATCCCAAAGTTCCATTTCTAGTATAAAAAAAAAAAACAAAAACAAGAAATAGCAAATTTGTAAATGAAATGAAGGATTGAAGAAATTTGTTAAGTATGAGCTCTTTGCCCGAGTTAAATTCGACTGAGCAACTGAACTTAGAGAAGCTTCTTAATCCTCCTGTCTTTAAAATGGGTTACAGTGAGAAGCCCTTTGGAAATACGAATGGCGTCTACCACGGTGTCTGATATATATATATATATTATATTATTATATAAAATCTTATATATATATATATAATTAAAATATATACCTGTATATCATATATATATATATTATATATATTATTAATTACTATATATATATATACAACATCTTTACCTTCTTCCTTTCTCCAGATTGGGGGAGAGGTGCGCACATACACCGGTACAAGTTGGTAAGCGAGTTAAATGCGGAAGAACCAACCCTCCCCTCCCTTTAAAGTGAGCCTGTCGCAGTCAAAATTCCAGCCCATGGGCTTCACTGTGGGTATCTGTCATTTAGGGTTCATACTTGGCTAGGAAACACCATGCGCCCTCCAAAATCCAGGCTTACTACTATTATACCATTTTTCTCCACACATGCCAAACACGCATTGCTGCTTTCAATAACACTTTTCCTTCGGTCTTCAGCAGGAGTTTCAGGCACCCAACCAATATACTAGCTTAACAACGACTATCATTTCATCCTTTCCATAAGATCAAACCATCTTAATACACACGTTTATTCGCTCATGTACGTCCTTCTTCGCACCACACAACTCCCTAATACTTTCGTTCCTCATTTTATCAATTCTTCTCATAACTATCACGCCCCTAAGATTGTGCAAACAGAACAAGACTTGTACCTAGAATATTACCTGCTTATTCTCCACACCATAGTTCCTACTATACATCATCAACTGTAAAATAGTACCCTTATGTAAAACCCTAGCGCACTCAAGACTTAGTCCTTTTACATCCACCAACGATTTAATTGGACCAGTCACCTCTTACCAATCACAACTTTCTTACTACACTGTGCTTTATCGGCTTCATCAGCGTACAATAAGCAGGGTATCCTCCAGTCTTCCATTAGTCTGACACCTTTCCCCAAGTCTAATTATTTCATCAAACTATCCATATACAAAATAAATAGCCAAGGAAACATAACCAATTCTTCATGCCACTTTTAATTTTAAACCATTCACTTTCAATCCATTTATTCTTACACACTCTTCACTATGGAAATACATACATACTTTAGATTCCATTCAGAAGCAACCAACACCCACCATATATCAATAACACCTGCCACAGAGCTTCCTTTATTAATCTTGTCAAACGCCTGTTGCAAGCCCATAAAACTTAAAATAAAATTTATTCATTTCTCATTTTCTCAATCAACTTCGAAGTTCAGGGTTCATAAAAAATTTCTAACACAAGAGATAAAATCGGACGGTAAAAAATGGCCAAAGCATGACATTGAAACTACATAATATTATGTACCTAACATTAAATTGAATAAATTATTATTAATATGTTATAAGCCACTCAATCTGACAGCAAAAATAAACATTACATTTAAAAAATTATCTGAAACTACTCAATTATAGATAGTACTACTATTTTACCTGAAACATTAAGAATAGTTTCTTTCTCTATGATGGTAAAATTTGCTTGTACAATAAGTTCTGCCTGATTATTATTACTAGAACCACCATATCCTCCCCCACCAAAGCCGCTGCCGCCACCAACCCCATTTTCTTCTTTTCGTTCCTTTTTGTAACTTGGTGGTGGAGAAAGGGTGAAATACACTCCTAATTTTTTCTCCTTGATGATTTCCTTCATGAAATTCGGAATGTTTTCTCCATTCCAGTCGGGAAGATCTTTGTTTGGGTCCCCTATATATATTAAATATATATATATATTATATATATATATATATATAATTATCTATTTTATATTCTAATATATATAGTATTATATAATATATATATATATGATATATATATTATATTTAATTATATATATTTATTATTATTAAATTACCTTATTTCTCATTTCGTGACATGGCACCTTAAAGCAGAAAAGTAGAAGAAGAATATACAAGTCCGAAAAGAATTAGCACAGCCTTACAAGCCCCCTTGTGATCGCTCTATGTGAGGAACTCGTCGCAGTCAGAAAATCCATCTCTAGAGCTTTTCATGGGACTGCCGAGGACCTCACAATGGCTCCTGTCAGTGTGGGATTCCATCCCTTGGCCTAGGTGGGGCACAACCATACCCCTCAAAAACCCAGCATTCACTCTATTATGCACTTTCTTCTCTCTCCAGGCATTCCTTACTGGTAATCCATTTCCTCCAGACACCTAACCATATACATCGCTTAACCACCACTATCACATCCATCCTTGTCAATGACCAAACATCTCACGTACTTTTCATTAATTCTCTATTACTCGCCCTTTTTCACACCACACACTCTCTAATACGTTTCATTTTATTTTTATCATTCTTCTCACACCTAGGCTAGATTGGTCATCGTCCTCGCGGTCTTTAGATCTAACCTCTTATTCCAGACCACACCACTCACTTTCACCATTTTCTAACCTTCGTGTGTTCAGTCAAGCGAGCAAATCCAATGTGCCTTTCTAAATACATATCGGTCTCTCCTCAACATTTTTCCTCTGACATTCCATGTTCCTTAAGATTCATTACATTTTACGTAAGGTAAAGCCGGTTTACGGGATTACTACTTCTCCGAGCTGCATAGCCTTCTGCAGAGATAGTGGTAGTGGGCAGGCCAACCCAACTACCACATCCTTAAGCCTTCTACAACTCGGCAGAACATACGCTGTGTGCAATTCTTTTCCCCACACATAGAGATATGATTTGTTAGTAGGGAGCTCGTAAGATGTTGTCTAGAAGAGGTGTGTGGAAAAGTATGTGTATATGATATGTGGATAAATGATAGTTTAAGATGTAGCCTGGAGGACGAGTGTGTGAATATGAACGCAAAAGAGAGGCGAACCATTACAATATACAATCAACATTTTTTCATTCATTCGAGTTGCTTACTCTACCCCCTTTTACATCTCTCTCTCTCCATATCATATTATATATATATATATATTATATATATATATATTATATTTTATATATATATATATATATATTTATATTATATATAATATATTATTATTATTATATAGTATATATTATTATATTATATTGAAGCAAATGTTACTTCTAATTGAGGGAATCAATGATAAGTGTCATGATTTGCTTTTTTCAACTCTACTTTAACACCAGAATAAGTTTCTTCTGGTGAATCTTAAAACCCTGTGTCATCCTCACCAATTGATTCAGGAGAAATAAAATGTTATTCAAAATATAACTTAAGTGCACAATTTCAATTTATAATATTTTTAAAGTCTTAATGGAGACAAAATGGAAAAAACTTACAATATATATATTAAATATATTTATTATAATATCTATATATATATATATATATATATATATATATTATATATATATATATATTGTAATATATATATATATATATATATACTATATATATTATATATTATATAATATATGCGAGTTTTTTCTAGCTTAAGGACCGCAGTTTTACTCTATCAAGAGTTCGATTATCAGTCCGGATAACCGAATGGAAACAAAAAAATTGCCTACAGCATGAGATTTCTATAATATTTAATAATTACAGCTTACTGCATAGTGAATTACATTAATCTCAATCCCCACACATCATTAAAAAACATAGCTAAGATGCAACGAAAGTTCTTATTTAACACACAGTAAATACCACTACTCTCATTGCTTCTAGAAGAAGAGTTCCATGTTTGGATTCGAAATTACGCGTCGTCACTGTGTCTAAAATTTCCGAAATGCTAGCTCTATCTGAATGTAACCGGGGCTCTGCTTATGAAGCCCTAGATAAGTCTGGCATCCTATATCATTTCTTTGTTGGAGATACATTAAGATATCAATTTCACCGTCAATAATCCAAGAACCTAACCTGGCGGGTAGGCAATGAGGTGCACCTCACGAGACCGGAGCAACTGACTTCTCACTGTGGTATCTCGGCAATGTTGGGGTTCATCAAGCTGGGTCAGGCGGCCCTCAACCATACCTCCTCACAACCCATCATTCATTCCTATTAAGGCGACTTTTCTTCACGTCTTTCAACGTCCTATTCCTTTCCTTATACATTATTATTATTGGTACTCATATTATCTTCGAGCTGTTACCAGATCTGATCCGATTCAGCAGGCACGAGCTCAGACTTGTAGATTCGTTTACAAAAGGACAATTCTCCTTTCCATATGACCAAACACCATCAATGCGCTCTTATTCTCTCATTTAGCAGACTTTTTCCCACAGCAAAATGATGCCTGTAACAGCGCTACATTTCTCATTTTTTTCAATTCATTTAAACCTAACATTGTAATTATCTTGACAGATTTTACCTTAGATCTATAACCTCTTTTCTAATACTATCACAACATACATTAACGACAGGTACCTTCTCTAGCAATCTAGCGATCGGTCTATTTATAATATAATGAGGATTTATTGGAAAAGACACATTCGCTACTTCCTCTACATACATGTATCATCGCGTTAAATTTTCATCCAACATATATCCTAAATATTTAAACCCAGATACTCGTTCCAACTACTCACCATCCAGCGTGACTTCACACCGCAGATTCTCCTCACTCACACTACCATAACTTTACTTTATCTACATTTACTTTCAAATATCTCCTTTCACACACCCTACCAAACCCCTCTAAAAATCCTCTCACTCTCTTGAGATTTGCTACACAAAACCAAATCATCCACGTAGAATAAATAAGTAGGGCCTACTCCCTTCCTTCCTCTACCTCTGATTCTTTCATCACTCTATCAAATATATAAATTAAATAACCAAGGAGAGTAACGCATACCTGCATCACTCTACTATTAGAATGAAGCCAATCACTTTCAACTTCATTTATTCCTACACACAATTCATTATCATCATACATACTTTTGATTCCATTCAGAAGCCTACCACCAACACATGCCACAGAGCTTTCATATTAATCTTGTCATATGCCTGTTGCAAATCCATAAAAAACTAAATATAATTTATTCTTCTTCATCCTCGTTTTCCCAATATATATATATATATATATATATATATATATATATATATATATATATATATATTATATATATATATATATATATATATATATATATATATATATATAGGTGTGTGTGTGTGTGTGTCTAACCAGTTTTAAAAAATCGTTTATATTAAATTCTTAAAATATAGATGGACAGACAAAAAGTTTTATTTTTTTTATTTTTTTTTTTTTAAAGATAATTTTATGAGACGTCCGTGACCATGTTGTTTACTTAGAGTGATTTTAATATTATAGTAAACATTTTATTCCTTATTTTGTATTATAGAGGGAGAAAGCATTTTAACGTTAAGTTTGTATTAAAGAAAGATGCACCTTTGATAGATTCTAACGTATA
>JABUQX010057714.1:0-5000 GCA_015478945.1 Trachelipus rathkii
CATTGCTTCGTTCCATTCGATTTGGGTGTTTAACCGTTTCGCATTTATCATTGAAACGCTTTCGCGTTTTCGTGCGCCGCTTCAACATAATATATATATATATATATATATATATATATATCACAAAGTTATTTATTTATGCATAAACAAATGCGTATTTCGGAAACTCATTGAATGAGTTTTTCGAATAGAATTACTAATGTATAGAATGGATCATTTAGTTATTATATGATAATCATTTAAAATTATGTTTATAATTAGTAAAGTTAAAATTGTTTATGGTACTGTGTTTTGTTATTTGAAATCAAACAAATGAAATTTCTACAATTTTATCCCGTAGACTTACATATATATACATATATATATATATATATATATCTATATAACTCTTATATATATATATATATATATATATATATATATATCTTTACTCTTCTATATATATATATATATATATATACCTCTATACATATAGAGAGAGAGAAGAGAGAGAGAGAGAGAGAGAGAGAGAGAGAGAGAGAGAGATAGATAGATAGATAGATAGATAGATAGATAGATAGATAGATATAGATAGATAGATAGAGAGATAGATACAGAGATAGATAGATTTTCAATTGCCACCTTCACTACGCCGTTAAGTATCTCAATAACTTTATGGTTACATCATATTCGACGAAAGCACGTCTCTTGCTAACAAAATGGTTGCATATCATATTCCAGATTTATATTAAATACGTCAACGATTTTACATTGTTTTGAAAGACCATAGTCTAAACTTGAGAATAATTTTTTATCAAACATTTCCATAATTTGACTATTACATTCTTAGAAAGTTCTGGGCTTTATTTATATATATATATATATATATATATACTATATATATATTATATATATATATATATATATATATATATATATATATATATATACTACTTCTTTCTATATATATATATATATATATGTGTGTGTGTGTGTATTGAGTAAGTGCACAGGAGCCACCACTGCGCACCAATAAGAAGCGGCGATACCGAGTCAGAAAATCAACTACAGGGGTAACTCTTAAACTGAACTCAAGAAAACGGGAATTCAGGAAATAAATTTTATAGAGCAGAATCAGTTCCCGAAAGAAAGCAAAGATCGTGTCACTGCTGAAGTTAGGTGATTCTGACAAAATAAATGAGAGGGGGTATTTTGAATGCATAGTGTGTAACATGGAGAAAAACCGGTCTCTGGGAGCTGTTAAGAGCCTGAAAACCTACGAGAAAATGGGGTATCGAAAGTGGGCTCTGAGAACGGCAGAAAGGACATATAGTAGAATAATCCCTTGCCATGAGGTAGTTATGTGTTACATTAGTAAGGGCAATTCGCAAACGAGCCATTACCACCTCCTGGTACCGGCTCGGGCGTAAAGACGACGACCAAATCCCCAGGAGCGTCTTTATGTCACGCAGTTTGGCACCACGCTAATCCTCCGACCAACACTCCTGCCAACAAGCGAGGAAGCCCTGTTTGAGTCGGGAGCATAAATCAGCAACTGGGTGTCTGGCAACTGGAGGTGTCCAAGAAGGATGGATACAGGTAAGTACCGTCGACATGTAATTTGCAGGTGAAGGCGTGATTGACCGCTCTGTCGACCAATTCGCTATCCAAGATACCCACGGTAGATGGGACTCAGCAAAATATCAAATGCTTGCATCTTCCATGCAGTATACATAGAAATCTTTGGATGGCGGAAACCAAAAGGTGTCTGGTCATTCGATCTTGTAGTGCAAGAAGAGCACTCTGCGAGTCAGAAAAAATCGTATACTTGTCAGACAGATCGAGAGTCAGAATCCTATTAATAGCCAAAGTCAGCGCAACCAACTCGGCGGTAAAAATGGATGACTCAGAAGGGAGAGAATGGAACACAGTGAGGTCCGGAAAAGACCGCTAATGCACCAACAATACCCTCTCACCATGAGCCGTCAGTGTAGATGCTCTCTGAACTCGCATGGAGACCTAGGTGAGAAAGAAAGTAAGACTTCTATAGAAACGAGTGGCTTCTGGATTTAGATAAGGCAGAAAACTTCATGCACACTACAGGGGCGAACACAGCTAACAAGGGTAGACACCATTTTAGTTAAATTGTAATACAGCCCACACAAGGAGGAGGAGAAAACGGAAGACAAACGGTACAACGGTATAAGCAGGGCTACGAGGAACGCTTGCAATGAGAGGGATCAAAGTCGATGGTTTGGGGATCTGTAGGCGGAGAAACAAGGAGCACAGACAGGGGCATCACCACAGCCTCCACCTCCACCTCCACCTCCACCTCCACCTCCACCTCCACCTCCACACCTCCAAACTCTTCTTTGTCAAAGAACGAAAAGCTCCAAGAGCAATTCGCAGACCCTCATTTTGTATGGGATCGAGAATGGGCAAGTATGCCGGAGACGTATGTCCGTATATCGCACACGCATAACTCAACCTTGACCTGACCAACATGAGAAGTAGACGAAGCATGACCTTTCAATCAGCACCCCAAGATATAGATATAAGGTGGCGTAAGAGATCCAATGAGAGGCGGCAATTATTCTTCAGATTGATGAAATGGGGGAGATACGTTAGTGAGGCATCCAATAACAGACCCAATAACCTTCCTTCCGACTAAGGGTGGATGGGTGAGCCAGGGTCATCAAGGGAGACAAATCACCTCGTCTATCCCGATTACCACTTCTACGGAAAAGCATGGTCTTCACCTTAGTTACTGAGAAAGTAAAGCTTCATGAATCACACCACGAAGCTACCCCATTGACGGCCAACTGCATCTGTCGTTTCATGCAAGAAAGTTTGATCCTAGAAACATACAACGCCATTTCACATAGAGAGAGAGCATCGAACTGAAGATGGGATGCTTGTAATGAGACCATTGAACCCGACAGAAAAAAGCAGCGCGCTGAGAAACTTCCCTGCGTCACCCCTTCGATCATGTCAAAATGACGAGACAGAGTGGTGCCACAGCGAACCCGGAAAGATCTACCCGACATAAGAGATTAGAGGAAGAGGAGAAATTGTTCCCTAAAGCCCAGCGAGTGCAAGCTATGAAGAACTCCCATTCTCCATGTGGAATCGGAAGCCTTTTCGAGTTTGAAGAAAGCCCGGATCATTTTATAAGAGGAGAAAGACTCACGAATATCATGGTCTAACCGGAGAAGAGGTTCCTCTGTCGAGCTATGACATCTGAACCCAAACTGATGGCCTGAAAATGCATGTAGGCCCTACAACGTAGGGAGAAGCCGATTATCCACCATCTTCTCCTTCAGCTTGAAGGTGTGACAGGTTAGAAAAATGTTACGTAGGTTTTCTGCTATTGTAGGGTCCTTTCCAAAGAGAGAAGAAATGCCAAACCAGTGGCATGGAGATGTCGTAACATTTGGTACGAGATACCATCAGGGCCAGGTGCTCCATCTTTGCAAAAACGTAGGGCCTCCTGAAACTCCGCGCTCATAAACCGTCGATTGTGTGAATAATTCTCTCCAGGATGTGCAGAAAAATCTGAGGGGTTGAGTGCGATCGCGGATCGATCGGAAAAGTTCTCGGTACCGAGAATCGATGCAGCAAGTAGCAAAATGGTATCCCAGCTCATTATCAACCATGTCCGGGAAATGATGTCACACGGATGCAGGCCATAGCTGGTGACAGTTGACAGAACTCTTTAGTGATTGCGAGAAATTTTACGCAAAATGCAATGCACTGACGACAATGGCGTGGAAGAGTTATTTGACCATGGAAACGTAAGTTCTAAAATACTGTTTCCTAGTCCTACTGTTTGTATAACAAAACTGTGCAGCAGCGGCTTTAAAGAGGAGAAAATTAGACTGTGTAGGTTTGCTCTTGTATGTATGATCGATAGTGTTTGAGTTTAGCACGGTTAGCCCAAGCCCAATCTGCATTCCTCAACGGTGTAGCAGAACGACGACACGTAAAAGAGCGAGGGAAATGGGTCTCCACGGCCTCCAGAACAACATCCCCAAAATAAGTGAATGCATCTTCAGGGAATTAAAGGCGTCAGTGGCCGGGAGAAAAGGTACGTATGATGCATCTAGGAAGGAGGATGAATCAGCCCTGTCATAATGTGAGCTGGTATAGGGATTTTGTGGATGGTCAGGGCATAGAGATGTAATGCATATTGGGTAATGGTCACCACCACAAAGGTAAGGCGACCTGTCCCGACAGAATCTGCCAATGATCGATAGAGAGTATAATGAAATGTCAACACAGGAGGAAGTATGAGTGTCAAAACGTTCGAAAGTTGGTAAGCATGTGTTGAGGCATCCCAACGCAAAACCCTGTAAAACACCCAGTAGCCAATCAGAATTTTGTGACGAAACAGAGAGTGGAGGGAGATTTCGAAACAGTCTGAAAAGATCTTGCCTCATGTAACTGCAGCTAGGAGAAAGGTATACAGAGAAAAGTAAACGGGTAATAGAGGTGGACACGGGCAACTATCGCGTGAAAACAAGTTGGAATGAAGATATGGGTGAAAGGAACCGATTCATGGAACAGAATCGCCGCACAACCCTTATCATTAGCGTCATGATTCTGGAAAGCGAGAGGCAATCTATATTTGGATGGCTACAGAAAAGCACGGTTAGGTTGCACAGTTGCAGTTCTTGGTAGCAGATAGCCTTGGCAGTATGCAGGTCAATAAGTCTACCAAACTCTTCGAAGTTTGGGTAGTAACCTCGGGAGTTCCACTGAAGAAACTCAGTCATTGTAGAAAGAAAACGAAGATATCATTCCGCAGTTCGGTTCGTAACAATCGCTGCTATGCGGTAGGCATCGCTTTCTTTTTAGCGATGTATGCGTTATGTATGGCCGAACTGAGTGGACGGTGAAATCAAATTTCACCCTGGTCGGAGGAAATGGTTTACTAAAATTGGGAAGGAGGCGAGAGTCAGAAATAGTATGAGTCTCTTTGTGGGGAGAAAACAGATATACATTTGTGACCGGAATATGTC
>JABUQX010057714.1:12500-28126 GCA_015478945.1 Trachelipus rathkii
ATTTTATTTTTATCTTATTATTATATTACTCCGATATAATATTTATATAGATATAGTAATAAAGAATTACTAATATACCTAGGTATTATATACGTATCACTCACTGAAGGTTTTACTTACACTACTATATATTAATTTTTATCAAATTAGATTAGGTAAATCATTCTGTAATATAAGAGCGAATCACACTCGTATATTAGGTTAAAGTCAAACTGTATATTTGTACACCAACTTAAAATACTGATATTTATATTATTTATTCTAGGTAATGATTGAGACTCGAATCAATATTTTAGGAACCTATGCGAGCATTGTGGATTTTTAAAATCTATAAAATTGATTTATATGTGATTATACTATAAGTTTATTGATTTTTTTATAAACGAATCTATGATTATTAATTGATTTTATTTTAATCTATCTTACATCTTACGCGAGAGCAAATTTCTATTTTTACTAACATTCAATAATTACTTAACTACAGGCTTCAACAACTATAGATTAATGATAAGTATATTTCATCTATAATTTATTATAAGCAAATCATCAATGTAGTTTCAAATACACTCTTCACAAATAATAATAACAAAAATACAAACATTAAAATATTAAATTCAAGTTTGTTAATTATAAAGGGTAAAAATAATATATGTGTATATATAATTTTAAAAATTATACTTATCTTAATACTGAAATATTATATCAAAATTACTAAATTCTTCATTAAATACAATTTAGGTTTGATAAATTTTATAGAAAATATTTAATACTAACTTCTTCCCAAATTAAAGAAATAAGAAATTGATTCATTATATGTTATAAAATTAAATCAAAAGAAATTCAAAAAAATCAAAAAATCATCGATTTGAAAAATTATTTGTATTATTTTTAATAATTTTTTAAGTGACAAAATATTATAATATTTTATTTATTCTTAATTAATAAATTACTACTTGTAAAATCTTTCAAATCAAGATTTTAAATATAAAAATATATATTTAATTTAAAATAATAAAGCACAACTTCATCAAAATGTAGTTTTCAAATCATTATTTCAATAAAGTTAAATAAAATAATTACATTATATATGTTATTATTTATATTAATTTTTACAATACTTTATATACAATATAATTATTAAAAGCATTTTAATATACATCTTATAACTAATACATTCTAATTATATATTTAAATCCTAAAACCTACATAATTTATAGTTTAATTGAATCGATTTAATATATTTAATTTTTTATATCATATAATTATTATACTTATAAGGAAGACACAATTTTGACCCTGAGGAGAGAAATAAAGAATAGGTTTTCATAAATAATCCAGGAAAAATATTTTAACTGGCGATAGATTTATTATTAACTTGATATATATATTAATTTCGTTTAATTTGGAATTTTTTTTAGTCTAATTATTTATATGTTAAATGTAACTTTATTTATCAATCGATTTATGTTTATCCATTAATGGATTTATATTTAAATATTGCTTAATTTATATTTTTATTATTTGATCGATTGCATTTATTTTTAATTTGTATCCTAGTCTTTTCACTAAAGCACATAATCAGATGTGAGGATATACAGAATATGCAAATTATTTTACAAAGAAAATAAATATAAAGTTTTATAATGAGCAAGATATTTTCTCACAAGTATATTATTTAATTATGAATCAACTGAAGTTATAGTTAAACTCACAATTAATAAACCATTGCTCACACATACTAACTTATTATTAATTTTGATAATTAAACTGAGAAACTTATTTCCCTCTTATTTTAGTTCAGATACATTATTTACGAATAAGAAATTGGGCAATGGTTCTAGGTGACTTATTAAATCGAGTCAAAGACATATTCACTTCAACAAAGCTCTGAAAGAACATTGGGATTACATCAATCCATTTTCATGTTTTCCATTTTATATATTCGCTAAGGAGGTAGCATCTATATATTTTTTCGTAAAATACGATCATTGCCCATATTAGTTTATAATCACTAGTTTATTGCTATAAAATCATATTGAATCATCTTAAATATAATGGATAGTAAGTCAGATTGCAGGGTGCATATAGTTAGACCTGTCAAATCATTATTTATTCCTCGAGTTAATAATAATAAAAAATCTGAAAGGAAATGGCTTCTGTTTCCATCCTTTGTACTTTTTCTTTTTTTTCCCCTGGGACCGAAAAGTAGATAATTAATTATATTTATATATTTTAAGGCTTCGGAGGATAAGCTACGTACGTATAAGATACTAGGGGTAGGATACGATAGTATTTACTCATATTCCCGTATTTCACTGAGTCTACCACCGGGAGGTACCGAGAGATAGATCTACTTAACTAATACTTACTCTTGCCATCTATGCTGACACATAATATCTCCCTTGAATAATCATTTAACTCTGAACGATACTGAGTATTTAAAATAAATATATTTGTTAGGAACAAAGTAACTCAAATTCGGTGTGAATCAATAGTATATTACTCTCACATAATTATGCAATTTAAACTATTATAAGTATCATTTGAATAATATTTTTTCTCAAATTTATATTATTCAATTAATCTGTTAAAATAAATTATTTATCCTTAGACGCCTTCTTCTATGCTATAAAATGTATGTATTTATTCTTATTTATTTATATTATTTCTTTAGTTATCATTTTATATAATTTTTTTATTATTTATTTTTTATATATTATTTATTTATTATTATTATTTTTTTATATTATTTATTATATTATTATTTTAATATAATTCTATTATTTAAATCAATTTATATTTTATTATTTTTTTTTTTTTCTCTCTAATATCTATTTTTATTAATTTTTTAGGTTATTTTAATTTATGTATTATTATCTTTTTTTATTTCATATATTATAATAAATATATTTATATTTTTAATTCATTTGTAATCTCTAGGATCAAAATTCAGAATCTAAATAATAATATGTTGTTTCTGAAATTTTTTTTATTTTTTTTTTTTATTTTTTATATTCTAATATATTTTTTTCTAAATTAATTTATTATATATTGTGAGAGTACTAAGCAGATTATTATTTTTCTACACAATTATGCTATATAAGATATATATTTCATCTATGAGTTAATATGTATCGATTCAAATGTAACTGTAGTTATCAAATTTATTTTAAAATAAAGAAGAAAATAGTTTCATACATCAGTGTAAACTCTTTAATTAAATATTAATACACATTGTATATATAACATTAAATAACATTTAATTAAACTAACTTATTCCTTAACAAAACATTTAATTAGGTATAAATTGGATTATTTACTAATTTTTATATAATATAAAAATTATTAATACAAACAAGAAAAATTATGGAAGATGTTAGGAATCAAACCTACAATATATATTCAAAAAATCAAAAAAAAATCAAAAATACAAAAAATCATTGATTTTTATTTATTTCGAATTTTTAAAAGAATATATTTAAAAAAATCACCAACCCTGTAAACGCTAACCTTATAGTAACATTATACTGGGCAAATATATAATTTCGCTTATGGATAATTGAAGGTAAAAAGATCCTTCACTAGCTATTAAAGAAAACGTTGTAAAATATGTAGAGTTATGAACTATGAACTGAATACTATAAGGAGGTATAGTAGAATTAAATAATATAGTGTGATTGAAAGATCAGTAAATTGGTATTTATAAGCATTAAAAACTTACCCTAACATCAACCTTATGACAATAATATTGGTAAGCTAAATGTATTAGGCAGACTAGGTATGGAGTGACCGAACTTGTATTGAACGCTCGACTAACCCCACAGCGTAGTCCCTCATCCTTTACTTTTAATATAATATCATAATATTATAATATAATATTATATATATATATATATATATATTATTAATATATAATATTAATATATAATTATATATAATTATATAATTAATAAATATATATATATATTATATTTAATTATATATATATTAATATAATATATATATATATATATATTAATATATATTAATATATATAATATATATATAATAATTATTAATTATATTTTATTTATATTATTTATATTTATTTATATACATATATATATATATATATATATATATATATATAATAATAATATATATATATTATTATAAGTTTACCTATAATTATATAATAATAAATTATAATTGGTAAGTTTAACTAAATGTATGATCTACCCAAAGGTTATACAATAAAATATTTTATATATTATGGGAATTATTGACCCCAACCAACGGAAAAATTATTGATATAATATAGTGTCACTCACATGTTCTATAGTATCAATTGCATAACATGAGTCACGATATTAAATTATGGTATCTAATAATAGATACTGTACACTTTCTCGAATTTCTAAATCCTTAATATATATACCAATAGACCCACTCAATAAGGCAATATTATATTAGAATTTAGCTCGAGCACAGCTCTCACTCACACATAGCGATTTTAAACACCTCAATACTATAAAACACACGATGGTATCACTCAGCCAGTAACAAATCAATTTTCTTCGGTACTGCTCACACTCCCTAGTATAGTAAACCAAAGCTTTTATGTTGGACTCACCTCTATATTAAGGGGTTAAACCTAAGTCATAATGAAATCGCCGATAGAAGAGTGGCTAAGTGTGCTGCACCTCTTTCGTTTTTGCGTGACGAGATGGTCGGCGGTCCCTATCGAAGCTGTATTACTGTCGCGCTCTTGCTCGGACGAAGGCCTTCCGAAATCTATGGCACTGATCAAGAAGAGTGCCTGAGGAACGGAATGATTGCACTGAGGGAGCGAGAACTATAAGACATGAGATAAGTCGATAGACATACAGAGGGATGACAGTGGTCTTTCTTTCCACCTCTGCAAGACAGGAGGAGCTTTAGCAAACGAAGATAGAGATACTATGTCACGTCCTTCCGTATTGGACACCTAGGCAATTACTACCACAGTTCTCTTATTCTATATTGTAAAATCACGTAACCCCCCTATCTATATAAGCAAATTTTGTACTGAGTCGCCTTATATAATACGCCCAGCAATCAGTTCGCTTATATATTCTTCATTGATTGGCCCAACTGGACCCTTAAATTTTCAACGTCGTCATTTTCCTACTTTATGGTACATAAACCCTTCTAATATAGAGTAAATTGTCCATATCTTATTGAGAATAATCTCCTATATTTTTAGACAGATAACTCTATTTCTGTTATCTCACCAAGACGGGAATTATTACTTACTAATATATTATGGTCTGTATGATAATAATTAGGTAACTATTTTAATTAAATGTTATTAAAGATATATATAATTTATTTATATTTTTTATTTAATATTATTATTTTAACTGAATTATATTCAATTATCGAGTCCATTCATTAATTTTACCACCTGACATAATCAAAAATACTAATGTACAAGCACAGGTACCCACCCATGATGTACTTGGATTATTTTATCAGCTATTCGTAGAATATGTTAGATATTAGTACTCGAGGTGTGGTATTCAAAATTATCAAATTATTTATCGTTTTGAAATAATTAACTTAAATATATATTATATATAATATTTATACCCTCCCCTGGGTCCCATAAAATAAATTCAACAACCGAATAGTGTATCTAAAAGTGATATCTGCACATTAGACTATGGGGAGTCATGTTAGCTTACTCACTGTTGACCGTGTTAACGAGTATTGAGAGTAGCTCATCGTTACCTATATTAAAGGAGCTCATTATTAATTATATACTCATTACCAGTTTTAACTCACAGATTTATATAACTATATCAGTATCTCATTTAAGCTATTATTAATATATTTAGTTTATTATAGTATAGATATTTCTAGGAGATTTAAACCTCTCAGTTACCCGTTTTATTGAGCACTTACATACTTATTATTTATAGTAGAAATAATTATAGTGATGTGTATATTTCTATCCATTCCGAGTTACTTAACGTATTATTTATATTTGTCTAGTAAGCGTAAGGTGCAGCTCGTTTAGTTATATATTTTTTGACGACACGGCATGTACGCTAGTCGCAAACTTTGAGAGACGAATTCTGCGTGGAGACTCACACACAGAGAACGAAAGATAGGTGACTGCGATCTCACGGCGTGGAAGCACTCATTGTGTGGCAATTACTTTATCGGAGATCATAAATATCTTTTAGGAGTCTCAACTCTCTATTCTGCAGAGCGAATCTTAAAGTCGATAATAAAGGAGGTACCACATAACGCTGCTCGAAAAGAGGACGCGTAGTAAAATTGAGTGCGTTGAACACTGTGATACAACCCTCGTCGTAAATAAGAGTGAGTAAATTCTGCGTCAACAAAGAATTTACAAATGGAGATGTTATATTCCATAGGATACACATGTTTGTTAGATGCGGTTGCGTGGATCAGTATGATGTAAGTATTCTTCGAGCGAAGCCAGGCTCCGATGTTCACTATCACGAGAGATTGAAATAGGTCGCACGCGATAGAAGGCGTAGTTGTTGGGTGTTCTGGGAGTACAAGGGACGATGTTCCACCTCCGCTCTCTCACTCTCGCAGAATATACGGGGTATTTTGGAAAACACAGAGATACCCTCGCTATCTTGTTCCACCACGTTCGGCGTCGCCACGCCACAAAATATATTATTTTGGATTGCACTATAATCACTAAGTGCTTAGGTGGAGATTATTGATCTATGGAGCTCAGTAACTTTACTTTCAGTTCCGTCAAAAAATTTGTCTCACAGACCTATAACTTTTAAACACTCGTATGAGCACTAATTTTTTTGAGATAATCAGTTAATAATCCAGTCAGTAAGATCATGGTTTTTTGAGTCGTCCTGTAAACTCAAAATCAGTGAGTGACCAATTGTGAGCTGAGGTGAATTAGGTCACACTCACAAAAAATTATTCTCCTTCATTTCGATTAAAAGCACACGTATTATGAGTGTTGTAAATTACCAAAGCTGTTGATATGAACTGCATGTAAATTATGATATAGCTTTTTGTGTTTTTTCCGGTACGCAACTGGTCGTTCGTGATCTCTTGGTCAGATATCTTCATACTTGGTGATATCTTTATTAAATTGGTATTTTATTTTTATTGTATTGATGAGTGTGTGAAGTATTATCGCCCTCCCGGTAGCAGTACGGTAGTAGGTATGGTACTCGTAGTAATTTTTACTAAGGCGCTTCCTTTAATTTCTCTAGCTCAGTTCTACTCACTATTCTTCTCACTGAACTTAGCTTGGTCTATATCATTTATATCTATCTATTACTTTGCCACGCGTCAGGTGAGTCTCTTTTGCCGGCCTCACTACCCCATACGCACTACTCACTATGTTCATATACCTATACTTCTTTACGTATACGTTTCTAGTGTATTAATGTCACTGACTAACTTAGATCTCGCTCTTGGTCATCAGCTGAGTGAGAGGTCTTCTCACTCACCTGCGTGGTCGCATTTCATACAAATAAGTGTGACACTTCTGTGTTTTTTCTCCTGTCTGATACGCTATTCTCACGTACTGTACTCCTGTCGCTGCCTGTTGCAGCCATTTTATTTCGATGGTTTATCCGAAGCTCCTTTTCTTATTTATTTTTAATATAAATTCTCTTATTATATATTCTATATATTATTATTATATGTATTATATATATTTATTTAATAGTATATTTTTAAAAATATTATTTAAACACTATAATTAGATTTGGAGAAATCATGTCCGTAATATTAAATTCATATTCACTCCCATCTTCATATTTATATAGCATATTGTGATACAATGTATAATTAAATAAAAAATAAAAAAACAAATCAAAAACAAAACGTCTGTGGTTGACGGAGTCGTAAAACTAAAAGAACTATATATATGTATATTATATATATATACTATAAACCTATCATATACTATATCTATATATTATTTATATATACTATATACTATATGGTTCCTATTATTATCATTTTATCTATATTATATATACTATCTCTTGCGACACAAGACACCAGAATCTGTTCCTCACATTTTAGCAGCATGTCAGACTCTGCTAAATTAGTACATCTTATTACACTGTATAGGCTATATTAAAATTTGCAGGTTTGATTCCACTTTTAATTGTCGCATATGTATAATATACGAGGATCAATTATTATAGCACGATTGGGTGTAATCGTTATATTGCGAAAAACTATTTAGTATGATATTTCTGCTAAAATTTATAAATATTCAAATGGTTCAATTAAACATTCATTTCCGCGCAACCGCCATTCGTTTTCCAAGTAGTACAGTATTGCAAACTCTATCTGTGGGCATAGGTGTATTTAATAGTATCCATTGCTCCTGTACCTCGATCGCCACGTTCTCAACGTCTTTAATATAATACACATATGGTCGCAGTTATGTTGCAGAAAGGTTTGACTACTTCTGTTTTTATTTTAACTATGATTGCCAGTATACATCGCTGCTATTTACATAATAGTCCCGTAGTCGCGTTACAGTTCTGTGTTCAAGTTGTTGCTCAAATTTCTTCAAAAAATGAATTACACAATAGTGGAATGTGCGATATGGCATTTTTTGTTACGGTCGTACAGAATCTGGTAAATCATTAGCAACCATTGCCGTCTTTATGTAAGATTATGTCTTCTTTCTTCGTGTCTATTTCTTGCCTGGATTATCATGTTACGTTATTGTTTGTTTTTGTTCACGCTCTTGTCCTATTTCTACATAGTTTCTTTACGATGAGATAATTCATGACAGTTTTTTATAAACTTTTATTACAAATGGGAAACTGCGATATCTCGCTGAAGTAGGCCACTATAAGAATTATGTCCAATAACAGGCTTCTCTCCACTGCATCAGCAACTCACCACCTATCAGAAGGAAAAAATATTCTTAGAGCCCATCGTGCCACAGGCACTTCCATTGATTTAATGTTTGCATTCGTACCTATGATCTTTTCAGGGCTACTTTCGTCACTATCAATCAACTCTGCTACTTCCTATTCTATCTTTCCTATTTATTCTGTTATTTTGTTCTATGTCTTTCTTTTTGTATCACTAGATTTTGCTTTTGAAAGAGTAGCTTTGTGTCTATGGATGCAACAGAAAATTGCAGACAATCCTCAGATTTAGCGGAGTTATTGTTCTATCGATTAAGGCCCATTTCCGAGATCACCAATATCACAAACTTCCACAATCCGATCAAATATGTGCTTGAGGGAACAGCACTTTGCAAAAGCTGATATGCCGGCTCAATACCAAGTTTTCATATTGAATGTATGGGTCTGGAATTGTGGCGTACATTTTGATAGGTCCATTCTTTACACCCTGGCTTACTGGAGACGTTATCGCCAATTCTTTAACATGACTTGCCTACACCTACTGGAAGACGTCCATTTACATATTATATTGATTCGAAAAATGTATTTTCATGTCATCGTTCGTCGTCTTCTCTAGCTCTTCAGTTTATTTGTCGCTTCTGAACTATGTATACTTACTGTATATTTCTCTACGCTTTTGTTTGGTATTTAGGTTCGTTGTTGAGGTATCTATCTTATATTTCGGCTCCTGTCGTCTCTCCTAGACCTATAATGTCTGTGATTTCTTTTCTTGTGTCGTTGGTCTATCCTTGCTAACATTTTTGTGCTCTATCATCTGCTCTATTCTAGTCTCTTCTTGTATCACAATTCTCTTCGTATCTTGACTTATTTTAAGGCGCCTCTCGCGCATAAATCTGCCCATCTTGTTGCCATCCGCCCAATTTTTAGGCGCAGAACACAACGGTATGGTTATCTATTGAGAGGTGCCGGGCCAATCATATTGCATATTCGCAGAATAGAGTCATAGTGGTGATTTGCCGCGGAGGTGGTTGGGTCCACTTATTTTCGGTAGACCATCTGTTATCAGGATCGGCCTAGTCCGCAACCTATCTGAGCAATGGGCGGTGACTGATTCGGGTGCTGAGGTTTGTTATATTTTTTTCTGTGGGCCATGTACATATAGGGTGATATTTTCTTAGGACATTATAACTTTGAGGAGGCCATGTGTAGAGTGAATTCTGTAGTAAACTACACTTTCCCAATATTTAGTTTATTTACTGTTATTTAAATAGTAATACTTTTCATCTCCTTTCACACAATCACGGTTTCATCACCAATGATATTCTTGTAACACGAGTAGCTATTTATATTTTGCGGTTGTAAATTAGTTCTTTCATTGACATCTATATGTATTTTAAATTTCGGGATCACAATATTTTCCATTGTTGTTCTAATGAATAATTGGGCGTCGAGCTTGAGAAGAATTATATTTTCCGATATAAAATATCCGAGAGGATAATAGAGACACCCTCTATTTAAATTAAAAAATACATATATAAATGATATATAATATATAATATAAAAATATATTATATATTAATCACTCTATTATATAAAAGTATAATAAATATAAGTAGCCATAGGGTTTTCATTACCTATTCTATAAAGCTCAAGGTATAAATCACTCCACTCATTACTTGAGCAATTTTTCCACTTTGACTACCTCATCACTAAGTATCAGTGGAAGAAGTAAAAGTGAGTACTTTAGAGAGATGCTACTATACTAGAGACGAATATGATAGTTTAACTTTGATTATTAGAGTCTTATATCACAACATATCACTTTACAATACGTAAAAACCAACCTTACGGCTACTACAAGATTTCCTTGCCTTTATTTTTTTACGACTTTCGAATCACCACGTCTCTCTTCTGACATTTTTTTTTCTCTTGGTGATGTATCTGTTGTCGTTCTCCTTTCTTTTATCTCACAATCATATATGGCTTATTTCTACTATCATCTCTTACTTTATGCTTAACGCAATCGAAAATTGAAGTCATGGTAGCAACGGGCAGCTATCTCCTTTGAGCCTGAACTATTCGTTTAGCAACACTCGCGATTTCTCGAGAGACCAAAGGTTATAACTCGAGTCTAACATATCTGTTATCAATGAACACTCTCTTCCTCACTTGTTTAAACAACTTCTAATAGAATATATCGCTAATCCTAAACTTATTTTTTTTCAGATTTATTATATTGTAAAGTATCTGCTGCAATTTACGATATCTGAACGACCTTACAGAAAAATCCTTCCATTATTATGCGACCCCTGCCGTATCAAAAGTTGATTACTAAACTCAAGGCTGTACAGCAATAAACATCAGTTATATCCATACCTGGAATACTTCGGTGATGGGAGAGCATTCTGAGCACCCGACCGGGTGACACGAGTGGGGGACGGTTTTCTACATAACCATGTACGAGAGGGCGGAGGCTAACACTTCCGCGGACGGACACACTAAGGAACACCTAAACTTACCGAGTCTGGGGTTGCGCGGAGACCTGCGCCCACTCGAGAAGGGCGAAGGGGATATTCTCATGTACCCTACCGATCGATTCCCCGGAAGGCGGCAAGAGACAGACACCACGCACTATCCTGCTATATTCCTTCTACCGCGTGTTATACACCTCTTGCGGGCATATATGTTCTTTATAAGGAGATCTGAAGAAGCACTACCCCGAAACACTAAGGTAGAGACGGAAATCACTTTTATCTACAATGAATTCCATTGTTATTTAGAAAAATTATATATTTTTACAGAGGAGGAATCTCTTGATATTCTTTTGTATCAATCAGAGATATAACCGCACTAATAATTTCTCTGTTTCGATACAATGATATACTAGCTAACTTGATATTATATTAATAAAACAAAATAGTAAACAACTTAAACAACTCGACACGGAGTCGTAAAACCTCGCACACCACACGGAATCCCCTTATAATATTTCTTTGGTAAGCAATTCATGCTCGGGTTCCTACCACTGACCCACTTGAGATTGTTACGACATCATAGTATTTCAAAAGACAAAATATTATTCTCTCCGACAACAAAGGCGAGAACAGAATATTATAGAGAATTTTCAAAACTGACGGAGTACCGCTAAAAGGGATCCCACGATAAGGCTCCACGTATATATTACGGGTCACATACAATATAACGCTAAATATACATCTGAGACTAAAAAATAGAATGGACGATGCTACCGGCCTAGCACGATTATTTATTATACGAAATACCAGAACTGCGGGAATATGATATTATAAATTACTTCGTATTTCTTATTACTAAAAATCATTATGATTAATATAATCATGAGTTTCCTTCAGATGGAACTCACTTACTACCGAGGTTCTACCCAAGTACTTCGAGAGTTTGGTAGACTTAATTGACCTGCTAAACTTACTATGAGTCATATCTATGTACCTAACCTAAAAGAACTGCAACTGATGCAATCATCCTAAACCGCGAAATGGCCGTTTAATCTTTGTAACCATTTCCGCACAAATAAAGTATTTAGAGCACACCATCTATCCGGCTTTTGTCCTAGACTCATTGAAACGCCTAATGCGCATAAAGAAGTTTGGCGTAACGCGAAAAACTGTAATTTCTTGACATTAGTGCCAAGAACAATAGAGTATTATCTCCACGTTTCACTCCCCACTCACGTCACTATCTTTTCCATTTGCCTATTAGTCTTGTGTGATACATTTCGTCCGACGCGTGCGACACAAGATTCTCGCCCACCCTCGTCTCTATTCCTTATTAAATCTCCGTAGTTTATCTGGATCTCTACTTCATCCACTGTTAATACCTTCATACTTCTGCTTAGGTCGAGCTAAGTAGTAAGTGAAAGCAATAGACTTCATTTAACAGGAACACTGCGAGATATTTTCTCAGGAGCAATAGGGAAGCATCCTACCTCTATTATTATGGCAGGCAAAGTCATAGATGACCGAGCTTCTCGAAGAAATTGGACTTACTATAGAGAGAAGATAAAGGAATGGATTTTTCTAACACACGGAGATTTACTAGATCACGTGTAGGCCTACTCAGATCCACAAGAACCTATAACCAGATCTCAAATTCGGTACACACTTCAATATAGAGACTCATACTTACACGCATCACCTTTACTACTTCTTGGTATGTTGACATTTCCACTGAGATAGTACTCTTACATAATCAGAACTCACATCGGCACAATTCTTCTCGTCTGAGGAACCAGAGGAACTACTGTCTCACACCTAGTGGTAGTGGTCTGACCTCATTATACTACGCATATTGCCAAACAACCGAGAACACGAAATTTTGATACTACTGTACTACTGCTAAACTCTAAATACTAACTCCTTTATCCCTCACAATAAGAAAATTCTGCTCCTATACTTTCCCACACACAACAGTGTATAAACAAAAGAAAAAGAAAGACGACATACACACAACAGTACTACTAACCAATTTCCATAGTACATGACATCACTCATAACAGACAGACTTTATCTTACATGCCGCGGAACACTGCAGGACACAGCGCACCGTCCAATTATTACTCCCAGATATAAGGACTATCTTTCTATATCTATTTCCAATTAAATTTTATGGATTTACTCATGAGCTAAAACCCTTTGATTTCTGAGATATCCACTGAGCGTGAGTATGGCTATAGCACCTCCTCATTTTCGCATCCTGATATCACAGTCAGTCACCCTTATCTACGCCTCACGCTTGTTTTGTCCGAGACCACTGAGCGTAATATACAAAGTTTGATCCTCTCTCAATCAGACTGAGAGAATGCAGATTGGGGCTTGGCTTAACCGTGCTCTTAAAGTACTACAAACAGCGTATCGGATCATTACATACAAGAGTATATATCCTGCAACACAGTCTAATTTTCTGCCTCTTGAAAGCAGGCCTGCGCACAGTTTTTTGTTATACAAAGCAGTACGTGACTAAAGGAACATCGGTAGAAATCTATCGTTTTCCATGCGAGAGAGTAGAGCTTGCCACGCGACTCTATCCAGTCGTGGTCTACGTGCATGCTGCAATGTTTGCGTAAAATTTTCCTCGCAATCAACTAAAGAGTTTCTGATACAACTGTCACCAGCTATGGCCTGCATCCGTGTGACATCATTTCCCGGACATTTGATAATGGCTGGGATACCATTTTGCTACTTGCTGCATCGATTCTCGAGAAACTTTCCGATCGATCCGCGATCGCACTCAACCCCTCAGATTTTTCTGCACATCCTGGAGAGAATTATTCACACAATCGACGGTTTATGAGCGCGGAGTTTCAGGAGGCCCTACGTTTTTGCAAAGATGGAGCACCTGGCCCTGATGGTATCTCGTACCAAATGTTACGACATCTCCATGCCACTGGTTTGGCATTTCTTCTCTCTTTGGAAAGGACCCTACAATAGCAGAAAACCTACGTAACATTTTTCTAACCTGTCACACCTTCAAGCTGAAGGAGAAGATGGTGGATAATCGGCTTCTCCCTACGTTGTAGGGCCTACATGCATTTTCAGGCCATCAGTTTGGGTTCAGATGTCATAGCTCGACAGAGGAACCTCTTCTCCGGTTAGACCATGATATTCGTGAGTCTTTCTCCTCTTATAAAATGATCCGGGCTTTCTTCAAACTCGAAAAGGCTTCCGATTCCACATGGAGAATGGGAGTTCTTCATAGCTTGCACTCGCTGGGCTTTAGGGAACAATTTCTCCTCTTCCTCTAATCTCTTATGTCGGGTAGATCTTTCCGGGTTCGCTGTGGCACCACTCTGTCTCGTCATTTTGACATGATCGAAGGGGTGACGCAGGGAAGTTTCTCAGCGCGCTGCTTTTTTCTGTCGGGTTCAATGGTTTACAAGCATCCCATCTTCAGTTCGATGCTCTCTCTCTATGTGAAATGGCGTTGTATGTTTCTAGGATCAAACTTTCTTGCATGAAACGACAGATGCAGTTGGCCGTCAATGGGGTAGCTTCGTGGTGTGATTCATGAAGCTTTACTTTCTCAGTAACTAAGGTGAAGACCATGCTTTTCCGTAGAAGTGGTAATCGGGATAGACGAGGTGATTTGTCTCCCTTGATGACCCTGGCTCACCCATCCACCCTTAGTCGGAAGGAAGGTTATTGGGTCTGTTATTGGATGCCTCACTAACGTATCTCCCCCATTTCATCAATCTGAAGAATAATTGCCGCCTCTCATTGGATCTCTTACGCCACCTTATATCTATATCTTGGGGTGCTGATTGAAAGGTCATGCTTCGTCTACTTCTCATGTTGGTCAGGTCAAGGTTGAGTTATGCGTGTGCGATATACGGACATACGTCTCCGGCATACTTGCCCATTCTCGATCCCATACAAAATGAGGGTCTGCGAATTGCTCTTGGAGCTTTTCGTTCTTTGACAAAGAAGAGTTTGGAGGTGTGGAGGTGGAGGTGGAGGTGGAGGTGGAGGTGGAGGTGGAGGTGGAGGCTGTGGTGATGCCCCTGTCTGTGCTCCTTGTTTCTCCGCCTACAGATCCCCAAACCATCGACTTTGATCCCTCTCATTGCAAGCGTTCCTCGTAGCCCTGCTTATACCGTTGTACCGTTTGTCTTCCGTTTTCTCCTCCTCCTTGTGTGGGCTGTATTACAATTTAACTAAAATGGTGTCTACCCTTGTTAGCTGTGTTCGCCCCTGTAGTGTGCATGAAGTTTTCTGCCTT
>JABUQX010057715.1:0-5000 GCA_015478945.1 Trachelipus rathkii
GAAACAGAAAGTAGTTTATAAGGCAATATTGACACAAGCGTGTCGAAAGAACTATGCCAAATTCCGCCTTAACCTTCTCAGCTTGTATACATATTAGTGGGAACTCGCCGCACAGAAAATCCCACCCCCTAGAGCTCACGGGACCGCGACGGACCCTACTAACTTTATGCATGTCTTTCCAATATGTGGTTTCGACCCTTGGCCCAGGTGGCACAACAACACCCTCTCAAAACCCTGCCATTCACTCCAATTATGCACTTTTTTCTCGCCCGCTCCCTAAACTCACAGTCTTCACTCCCTCAGAGATTCCTTTGATGATCTCAATCCACTTTTTCTTCGGTCTCCCAGCTGGTCCGATCCCAACACACCTCAACACTGTGTATCGATAACCAAAGTGCCGACTATGCATCTATCTCTTTCCGCTAAACATACGTCATATTCTCATTTATCCCCCTTTTTATACGCATAGAACTCGTAATACGTTTCATTCCTCAATTTTATCAATTCTTCTACACCTAACACGCCCCTAAATTGTCCATCTCTGAACACATTGTACTTTAATCTAACCTCTTATTCCAGACCATTGTTCTTTTTATTATAACTTAACACAGTAACATCTTACCATTCACGCCAAGACACAGCGCATCAAGACTTAGCTCTCTTTACATCCACCAAGAATTTATTTGCACCAGCCTCCTTCCTGCAATTCACAACTTACTACTACACTCGGCATCATCCGTTCCCTTTCTCATCCAACATATATCCTTAAATATTTAAAACTCGAGTTCACTTTCCAGCTGCTCACCACTAGCATAACTCCACCGAGGACTGTTCTCACTCCATAACCATAGTCTACTTTCCAAACCCATCCTGTATGTACACAACCTCCAAAATCTTTCTACAATCCTCTCAAACCTCTTCAGATTCGACCTCACAAAACCATTGATATAGGCACAGTATATAATATATATACTAATATATAATATTATATATATATATATATATAAGTATATATTAATATATATATATAATTATAATATATATATATATATAATATATATCAAATTATATATATATTATATATTATATATAAATATATTATATATATATTACTATATATATATATATATATATACTTAAATATATAATATATATATATATATATAATATATATATATATATATAACATATATATAATATATACTATATATAATATTATATATATTTATATTATTATTATAAATATAAATTATATATATATATATATATTATAATGCGAGATTGGCTTCATTGCGATTTGGGAAGTTGTATAACAAAACTTATGGGGGAGGTTATAGTTCGAGGATGAGGAGGTCAATATTATACCTTTATATAAGGGTAGGGAAAAAGTACCGTAAGATTATAGGCCGAATTGTTATTGAGTATTGTAGGAATAATATTATGTTGATATTTTTGGTCGAAAAGAGGCGATCGAAATGAGTGAAGACTAATTTGGGGAAGAATAAGGCGCTTGTAGAAGTGAGTAGAGGGATGTTGTGGATCCAATCGTACATTGAAACAACATATTAGGATAATGAGGGAGGAGAAGAATAAAATGCTATTAGATTTTGATGGATTTGCAACAGGCGTTATAATAGGATTAATAGGGAATCTATGCAGTGTTTATAGAATATGGTGTTGGTGGTAAGCTTTGGAATAGAATCAAAAGTATGGTATGACTGGATAGTGAAGCGCTGTGTAAGAATAGATAGACGCGAAAAGTGATTATTTTAATTATTAATAGCGGGTGTGACAAGGATGTGGTATGTCTCCTTGGCAATCCAATCTGTATTAAGGATTATGAAAGAATAGAGTAGGGTGACAGGGATAGATTAGAATGATGGAAAAGGATGAGATAGGATTCCTTACTATTATTGAGGATGATTTGGTTTGTGGCAATCTTGAAGAGAGTTTCGAGAGGACTATAGAGAGATTGCTAGGTGTGTAAAAGACAAGGTTTTGAAATTAAACGTTAGATAAGAGTAAGGTTATGGGTGATAGCAAGACTCAGTGGAAGTTAGTTGGAGCAGCTGAAAAACAGTTGCCTGAATTTAAATATTTGAGTATATATGTGAATGAAAAAGGGGAGCGAGATGCAGAGAAAGTAGGAAAATGAATGGCACTAAGGTGGCTGGGCAGTTAAATCGTGTGTGAATGTAAAGGACAAGTGTTGAGTGCGCGTAGGTCTTACATTTGAGGTATCTGTTTACCCGTGTTAGTATGGTCTAGAATAAGAGTATAAGATAAAATACAATGTGTTCAAATGGACAATCTTAGTGTGTTAGGTGTGAGAAGAAATGATAAATGAGGAATGAACGATTAGGGAGTTGTTTGGTGTGGAGATTGGGTAAATGAAGAATAAATGAAAGTAAGTTGAGATGTTTGATCATGTGGAAAGCCAGACGGCTTAAATGAATATATGTGGTTAAGTTGTGGAATCGACCGAATGGAGACAGAAGAAAAAAGTTTGAATGGTCAGGAAAAGGAATGCATGGAAGAGAGAAATGTTTGTTAGAGGCGAGAAGAAAGGTGCATAACAGGAGTGAATGGGTTTGTGAGGAGTATGGTATGAGCCCACCTCGGCAAGGAATAACCCCACATGACGATGAGGTCATAGTTGAGGGTCAATCGCCGTTCCCGTAAGCTCTAGGTGATTTTTCTGACTGCACGAGTTCTACTAATGGTAAAGGGTGCGGTAGCTGGGATTTCTTTTCTACTTGCTTCATATTCTCTACTATTTTTATGTTTCCGGTATATGTTACGAACCTTGCCTCCAGTCTTGATGATGATGATGTTGATGTCGATGATGATGATGATGATGATAATATATATATTATATATATATACTATATATATATATATATAATTATATATATATATATATATATATATATATACTATATATATATATAATATTATAGTATATAGTATATATATTAGTGAGTATATATATATATATTATATGCAAAGTTTTCATAGAAGTACTTGTCACTTGTACTTGATAAACCTATATCTTGTACTTGTACTATGTTACTGAACCAAATTCTAGAGTACTCGGTTATCTGTGTACCTGAACAATTCGAGATACTTGTACGTACTTGGAAAAAAATGTACTTGAGAACCCAACCCCTGATAGTATATATAATAGTATATATATATATATTATATATATATTATATATATATATATAAATATATATATGTAGATATATAATATATACTATAATATAAGTTGTAATTTTTATTTTATTTTAATGAAAAACCGTGATGAATCTTAATGCGCGAAGCAATGGTTTATAGTGCCTGTGAACCGCTTGGCAGTTGTAGAGAATTAAGTTGTTTCAATTAACCAGTGCTCGATATAATAATATAATTATATGTATAGTATATATATATAATAATATAATATATATATATATATATATATAATATATATAAAATATATATATATTATATATTAATAATATAATATATAATATAGAAGTATATATATATATAGGCCATTTTCTGAGGGATAAAAGTATCTGTATCGGTATCGGGTATCGGCAAAAATTTCGTGTATCAGGTTCGCATCGGTATCGTAGTGAAAAAACTGTGTAGACTGTATCGGTATCGGTATCGGCACGTAAAAAAATAGACGGTGCAACATAAATATATATACTTATATATTAGTATGGACGCGGATGTCAAAATTTGACTTTGCGGATGCGGATGCGGCGGATCTTAAAGAGAATGAGGATGCAGGATGCGTGCGGATCTAAAGTAGATGAGGAGCGGATGCGGATATGTTACTCTTTGATAGTTTTGAATTAAAAATTATGCGTATAATATATACTAATATTATATATATATATAATATTATCATTAAAATATATTTATAATATATTATAATAATATATAATATATATATATTATATATATATATATATATAGTTATATATAATATATATATATATAATATATGATATATATAATATATATATAGTATATAGCTATATATATATATAATATTTATATATAGATATATAAAATATATATATAATATATATATATATATATATTATTATATAATATAGTATTATAAGTATATATATATATATATAAACATATCATGATATTATAATTATAATATATAATAATATATAATTAATATATATATATGTTATATATAGTAATATATATATATATTAGTATATAATATATATACTATATATATAATATATATATATAATATATAAATATTAATGTGATGTACATGACATGATATGATAATATTATATATATATACTCATATTATATAATATATATATATATATATAATATATGATAGTATATATATATATATATATAGTATATACATACTATATATATATATATATATATATATCTAACGTATATATATATATATATATATTGATTATATATATATATATATTATATTAGAAGTTATAAATATATATATTATAGTACTATATATATATATTATATATTATATTATATAATATATATTTTATATATATATATAGTATATTATATATATTACATCTTACATTCTCTCACAGTCAGGTTTACGAACCTGTCAGTGGGGCCAACCTCCGCTTCCCTTCTTGATTTCTATCCGATCACATCCATCGCAGGAGATCAGCTCATCCCATTGCAGCATCTGATGTTTGCTCAATGAAATCCCACCGTTGTCTTCTCCACCTCTTTCGCGTCTCCTCGGTCTCCTCCCCCGGACTCGGAAACCTTCCACCTCCTTGCGCAACTCTCTTCAATGCAATCCTCTCCAAATGTCCCCACCATCTCAGTCTGGATGCGTCCACTTTATTCATCATGGATTTCACACCCACACTCTCCTCCCTCACTGAGCGTCTCGTTCTCAACTCTGTCTCTTCTCGTCTTCAATCCACTGTCGCTCAACACATCACTTCGCTGTCTAGTTTACGCTCCTCTCTCCCTGCT
>JABUQX010057715.1:10000-12500 GCA_015478945.1 Trachelipus rathkii
CCAATGTTGAAATTTTCTTTTTTTAACTAAGCAAATCCCACGGTAAACAAGAACGATCAGCAAGATCGGAGTTCTCGGCCTACCGGGACGACGGGGGACTTGTCCCCCCTCTGTCCCTCCGTCGGCCGAACCCCTAAAAAGGATATAAAAGAAAAAAATATTTTTTTAAAGCGTAAACTTAAAATACTATTTGGAACTTTTGCTCTCGGGAAGTAATGTACGGATTTCAAGGTCATTCACACCCAAGCTTGCTCACTAAATTATAATAGTATTAATCGAAAAAAAAAATGGTGAATTAATAAATATTAGAATAAAAATAATTTTTTTTTAAGTTTTCATCGATGAAATGGCTTTGACTAAAAGTCTCAAAAATGTTATTTTTTCCCTAGTTAAGCTGTTAGTAATTTTTAGTTACATGCATGATGCTTTCTGGAGGCTGGCTATATATATAAGTAATATATATTATATATATATATTATAATAATATAATATATATATATATTATATATATATATATATATAGTATATAATATATATATATAATTATATATATATATATATTATATATATATCACCTCTCCCTCATATTTTTAAAAGAAAAATTCGAACATTTATTAAAAGTGTATAATAAATAAAGGCAGAGTTGTATATTCAATAATGAAGTACTAAAAATCATGAGGTCATTCGGGCGATATCGAGGTCGACTACTCATGTAATAATATCTCGCCCCAAAACCCTCCTTCTTACTCGTTCTATTTAATACCCCTTAACTAACTGACCTCCATCAACATCTCCCCTTCTCCAACTCATGGCGACAAAATCCACTGAATCAACAACTCCTTTTTTTCACTCGTCCTCTCTCACCTCGACCTCTCTCTTCACACTTGCCTCCTCCGCCACTTAAGGCGAGTTCGCGCCAATTTGAATAACAAAGACATTTTTGTGTGCGTTTAAAATTTTGTCGGCACAAAGGAACTTTAAAGGAAGGAGGCATAAAAATCGGCCTTTTTTTCAAAGAGGGTCGAATAATATTTACTGTAAACGAAAAACTTGGTAATTAAGTCCTAAAGAAAGCCTCACTTTATTCCTTTTAACCACTTTTCAAGAGTTCTTATTTCTTTATAATTAATATAAATATACGACAAAACTCTGACGAGGAGACCACAATAGAAATCCTTTGCATACATTGCCAATAAAGAAACCACTTTCCTTTTTCAGTCCTTACATATAATCTGCAAGAAAAAAAATTATTATTATTATTATTATATATATATATATATATATATATATATATATATATATATATATATATATATATATGTTAACATTATATATAACTATAACTATAACTAACCATACACTTTATATATATAAATATTATATATATATATTATATAATATATATATCATAATATATAATATATATATATATTGCAAGTTAACATTTCAAATGACAAACTAATAGTAACTTAAAACGTTTGAACGGATTCTTGTTTGGTAGTTTGAATTGGTAGTCATTTGGAATTACACATTTTAAGTTCCAGTGATCTATTAAAAATGGAGAATACTCCTCAAATATCTCGTAGAAATAGAATGCTTTGTGGAAATTTGATAATAAACTGCGAGGTACTATTGGAGGGGGGGGGGGAGCCTCGTCTTTCATACACAATTGTCCGGAAATTTGGTAAAGAATTTGAGAGGTAATAAGAGCTTGAAACACGATCCTTTGTTTGCGTGATTATGATTTGTAGTGGGTGAGCCTCGTCTATCCAACACAATTGTTACGAATGTCAAAATGAATTTGAGGTAAAATGTGATTAAATACAAACCTCTTCTAGGTGGATGACCATGGTAAAACAGGGTACGACACAAAGACAAAGACTACACATAGTTTTAAAATTACCGGCATTTAAAATCAGCGGAAAAACAAATTTTGAGCATTTGCTATACATTTTACATAACTAACTGGACATTCCCAAATATAGAGAGAGACTTGAGTACAGCGATTCCAACAAACAACGGAAACGTGTTCGTTGTCTACATTTGTTTAAAATTTGATAATGTTTAAAAAACTTCGTCTTTTTCTTCGTTTTGTGACAATTGGCAAAACTTGGTTCCATTACTAACACCAAGGTCCAATCAATAGCCTACGTTTTACCCCGTAGGATAAAACGTTAGGATCCCAAACCAAAGGGAAAAAATATTAGACAAAGTACTTGACAAGTTCAAGTTAGCTGCAAGATGGATGATGCAGTTCTATGTAAAACAGAAACTAGTTTGTTGACAACCCTTTTTAAAAAGATATGTTTGAGCTTAGAAGAAAATCAAGAAGTTTTTCTTCGTTGTTTTGTGTCCAGTGGCGAAGCTTAGGATGGATACATTAATATTAGCGACGCTTTAGATATGAAAACTATTCATTATTAAAAGCCCTATCTCGAGAAAGGTATAATAATAAAAGAAAGTTATTAATCTATTAAGCATTTTTAGACATATATATGCT
>JABUQX010057715.1:22500-25000 GCA_015478945.1 Trachelipus rathkii
TATATAATATATTATATATATATATATATATTATATATATATATATAATATATATATATATCAGAGGCGACTCCTTCACTCGTGCTACTCGTGCTCAGCACGAGTTGACATTTTAGAAACGATCTATTTTTGCAAATTTCAAAATGTTACGATAATATCTTATTTTTTGTCCATAGTTGGTAAAATAAATGAAATTCTTTCTTGATAAAATAAAATCAAAATTGAAAAAAAAAGAATTACGACAACTGCTATGGTTGACTTTTAACATTAAAAAATAGGACTAATTCGTGACCAAAGCATGGCGATACATATTCGGTGAGATTTTGTAGAGTATAAAATTATTTATAATTACTGTTTATAAATAAAAATGTTTAAATACTATATCATGACATAGAATAATATTTATAGCAAAAATATTTAATAAACATAAAATAATAAAATATACTTGAAAATAACTTTTTTTAAGAATTATAAGAAAAAAAAAATACCTTGAAATATTAATAGAAAACGGTTTAGCCTAAATAAAAAAAATTTAATTTAAATATTTATTAACGTCAATATTATTTAATATATATTATATAATATTATCTATATATATTATATATATATAATATATATATTATATATATATATATATATATTATATATTATATATATGATATATATATATTATATATATATAATAATATAATTATATATATATATATATATAGTATATAATATTATATATATAATACAATAAAGGAATATATATATATTACTATTATATTATATATATATAATATATTATATATATATTAATATAATAATTATATATATATTATATATCTATATATATATAATATATATATATATATATTATATATATATATAGTAATATATATATTATATAATATAACCGTATATATATATTTATATATATATATATATATATATATATTTATATATTACTATATATATATTATATATAATATAATATATATATATATATATATATATAATATTTAGTGATGCTGGCAGATGTCATATTTTTCGCATCCGCGGATGCGGATGCAGATGCGGATGTTGAATTTTAACATCCGCGGATGCGGATGTTTAATATATATATATTAAATATACTTATATAATAATATTATAATTATTAATATATTATATATAATATATATATATAATATATTAATATATATATATAATATATATATATATATATCGAATGTTTTAGCCACAGTCTATTAATGAAAATTGTTAGCCAGGGTGCGGGATGAGAACACCCACTCAAATGAACCGCCATCAACCTCTTTCCGTAACCTCCGACTAATGAATTAGAGATTTTACATGATTATTATCTGTTTTGCACTAGTGTGCACTTCAAATATGGCAAGGTTGCGCAAACTAAAGATCAATTATAAATGGCTATGATCCAGTAAGTCTGTTTCTCTTTTCATCATTATTAGCCCAGCATTGGCTTAAATACTCTCTCACCTTGGAACACTAAGTTGGAGACACGGCCAAGGTATTTCCTTGCAAGGTTACTTTAAGGCCGTGGTAAAACATTTTGCAATTTTGCTTAATTAAACACTCCAACGCAACTGATAGGTATCGTCATTTTGATTTGTATCTAGTCGTTTTTTCTTGGTGATAGTTTTCAATCATTTCCACTGCATCTTTTGATAATGGGTGTGTTTCTTCCATCCTTACTGGACTGTAGAAATTCTTCAGTGAATCTGTTATTTGATTTACTTGTAGAAGATGTTGGTTCTGATATTTCATTTTTTTCCTTTTAAATGAATGGCTAATTAATAGACTGCTCTGATTGAAGTTTTCCTTGCAAATTTACTTCAAGCGTGGATAAACATTTTGATTAACTTTCCACCCAACTGATTCGATCATCATTTGAATCTAATCGTTTTTGTTGGTGATAGGTTTCAATCATTTGCACTACATCTTTTGGTAAAGCGTGTGTTTCTTCATCACTACTGGACTGCAGAAATTCTTCCAGTGAATCTGTTTTGGATTTACTTGAACGGAACGGTGTTCGGTTCTTATGATTTTGTTTTTTTCGCTTTTAATGGGTGCGATTTATAGACTGTTCGGATTGAAAGTTTTTCCAATTGCAACACAAGTAACGTTTAACTCTTGTTTCTAATATGTTAACAAAAAAACTGCCTTAAATAACGTGGGAAAGTCTAAGTAAGTTGCAATAGTAAGAAGGTCAATAATTTCCACGAAACCAAAGCGTTTTCTACCGTCTAGTTTTATTACATCTTCATTCTTTTTAAACCGTCCATCCATTTTTTCATTTGAAGATGGTTCAAAATGCTGTCCTTACATTGAGGATTATGGTATTACATCGGAAACAGAAGCTGTAAAGGCGCTATTTTTTTTGGTAGTTTCTGTTCAAATGGTTTTCTGTGCTTAATCGCAGTGTGATATGACGTCATTTTCCAAATTAATAAGATTGTTAACCTTTGGAATACGAACTGGCGTACGAAGCAAGAAG
>JABUQX010057716.1:7500-15000 GCA_015478945.1 Trachelipus rathkii
CCATCTTGCTATCCTTAACGTCTCTTGGAAATATCCCTCTTATTCCCACTCCTGGTGAAATAAGAAACACATCGAGATTCACAATTTATTCTTTAGAACAGAAAAACGGAGATATTGCTGTAATTTTAAGAAATCTCCAGTAGAAAAGATTTCCCGATACAAAGGTATATAGATTTCCCCCTCGTCGGGACTCGCCTAATACCCCAATCTTCGTTTACTGCTGACCTTTAGTACCCGTTATCCACATACAAAGGTGAAATTAGGGTTTACAAGCTACAGTGTTCGTACGTTTATTCTCCGACCCAGACGTTGCTTCAAATAACAACGGTTTGGGCATCCCCGAAAATACTGTAGGGGACCGCATGACATATGCCCAATCTTCGGAGAAGAATTTCACATTCTTTGTGAAAAAACTCCACACTGCAAAACAAATGGAGGACCCAACAGTGCCTCTTCCTTAAAATGCCCATCTTACCTGTTTGAACAGTAGGTTTTGAAGTTATATACCATACAAAAATTGAGCAGGAGAGATGTCATTTACCAGCTCAAAGACAAATATCTCACAAGACAAAGGCAATCTTAATCTAAAATTGCAGCAGCCCCCCTGCCTCCGCATGTTAATCGACCGACGAAACTCCATTCCAGTAGAACTCTTCACCTAAATTCTAACGAAACTCAAGCAGTTACCGCAACCTGCCAGTCTGCATTATCTATACCACCGACTTCTCAAATATTCTAAAAGCAGCCCTTTATCCAATCTCCCGTTCATAATGTCATCAACAACACTACTCCGAGAACTAGTTTTCAGCCAAAAAACAATGAAACTAAGTTGGTTAATCCAACACAAAGCTTGGAGAGCATTTCCTGCCAAGACACTCTGCCCTATCCCCTCCCGATGAGTTCGCCAAACTCACGTAAGAGGCCTCAAGCTATGTCCCCTAATCCTCCTCCCACCATCACTTAAATTTCTGGAAAAGATGATCCTTAACACAAAGAAAAGAATAATCACCAAGCTTAAGATTATTCGTTAAAATACAAAGCATCCGAATTTTTAAACGAAAGCACTCTGACCCCCAGATGTAAAAAATGCAACTCAGAAGAGGATTTGCCTTGAGTCTATTCCTGAGACAAAAGCAATGCACTTCAATAGATTATACCCAAACAATCACAGCTATCGAACAACCCACCAATCAACCCTCTGATAGTTTGCAAGATTATTCTAGCTCTTCTGAATCATCCTATAATTCTTCAGAATTTCTTATCTCAGTACTCAATAAAAAATTCTATGCCTTAGCGGATGAAATGAATAATAGCTCCCAAATAGAACTTGATGTCACGACCCACTCTCTTTCTAATACTTCATGCGCGTCCGAAAGAGAAGAATAGAAAACCATTCAACGCAAACACTGAAAACGCTCCAAGCGTTCTGCAAAGTGAACCTAGAGGTCTTCCATCTTAACTAAATTGTCCAGTCTCCCGCAATCACCCGCAAGATGACTTACTGGCAAAATCTCCAGTATTAGACTTTGTCAACCCAACGAATGCTATATCGGATCAAAATATCACAACTCGAACACCTTTTCAAAAAGATGACACTTTTCTGGTCACACCTTCCCCCTTTCTATGGAAACAGCTCCATATCCCACACACATTTCTGAACCTGCTTGCTTATTAGATACTGATATCACTCCCATACCTAAACATGAGTACTTTGGTTGCTCCTCCAACGACCAACCAAGTCCACACAATAAGATGGACTTGGTTGAAATTAACTTACTTCGTATTCATGGGGAAGCCCCTCCACCAAATACTACTGAAAATTCCCCTCCAAAACCGGTCGTGCAACCCAAATCTCTATTGTACGATTATTTCTTACCACCAGAATTTGTTGCTCCTCCTCGTCGAGACCCACATCTCAGCCTTTCCCCCCCATCTGAATCCACTTCCAACATCAACCCTGGCCACATAGAGACAATTGCCTCAAAAGACCATCTTCTTAATATTTATAACAACATAGCATGGACACCTTCCTTCATTGGAATATTCGTGTCTACTCCTCTAATTTTGAAAAACTTTTTCAACTAATGAACATATGTACACTAAAGTGCATATGTTTGCAGGAATTCCGACTGTCATCGCGACTTCTTTCAACCGTCGGAATATAAATCACCGCTAACCCCTATAGAAAGAAATGACAATGATAGGGGAGGTGCAAGAATATTCATTCATAAATCTGTCCACTATTCTTCTGTTCCTCTTCATACTAGACTTACAGTGGCAGCACGAATTCTTCTGTCCACCGACCTTACTATCTGCTCAATCTACTTGGCTCCGAGTAGTGAGTTTACTAAGCTGATCTTTTTAAGCAGCTCCCTACTTTTCGTCACTCCGTCTGTCACCTCGTCTAAGTCTAAGATCTTTGTTGACCTCCTAAACCCCTTTTCCCTGGGATGCCTGAACACAGGACTCCAAACATTTGAACATTTAGGCACACACTTCTTCATGCATAGATATTTCCTTTTGCTCCCATTTCCTTATGAAACGCTTCACCTGGTCCCGCTTTGATTAATTATTTACTTATACGGCAGTAACCATTACCCAATAGCCTTAAATGAACTTGCACCTAGCCCAATGTTAAAACCCAGTTCCAGCTGGCGTTATGACCGAGCGGAGTGAACTAGTTTTAATCAGGCTACAGCTATCCCACTCTCTCCTTTCTATAAGTGGTTTCCGACTGTTTATGATGCCTTTAACTTCTTCCAGCAAGTTATTATTACGGTAGCGGAAGCTTGCAGTCAGCGATCTTCCGCAGGTAGGTATTCGGCAATCCCTTGGTAGTCAAAAGAGTGTGCACAAGCAAACCGGGAGAAGAAAAAACTATTATGGCAATACGAAAGGACCCGCACCCCTCAAGCATAATTATCTTTAAAGCAACTGCGGCAATATTTCGCCAAAATAATCGCCAAACACGCAAACAATACTTTCAAACTTACACTTCGAGTGTTAACTCTACAACTCCCTTTTCTTTAGTGTAGAAGGGTGCTGCTCCAATAACTCTTCACTCACAGTCCTTTGTTACGGGCCTGATATAACCGATACAATTTCTGTTCCAGCAGCTGTTGCAGAGGCATTAAGATATAGTTTTGCTAGCTACTCGAGCCCTTTTTGCTATCCTGAAGCCTTTCAAAAATTGAGAATTGACACTGCATCATCGGAATTTTCAACAGCGAAAGTGGAAGATCATACCTATAACCGTCTTTTCACACCTGCAGAAAATCAAACTGCACTGGCGAATAGCAAGGACGATGCCCTTAGCCCAGACATGATTTCTTACATAATACTACGTCATATTTACCCTTCTGCATCATCGTTTTTGCTATATCTGTGTAACAGAATCTGGATCGAATTCTCTTTTCCATCTATTTGGACTACAGTTTTTGAAATCCCTATTCCCAAACCTGGGAAAGATTCGAATTTGGCGGACAACCAAAGACCAATTTCGCTGACCTGTCATACTTGTAAATTAATGGAGAAAATGGTTTCAGGCCACTTTCTCCCTGTTCTGGAGAGTTGCCAGGCTTTTTCAAAGCTTCAAGTTTGGTTTCCGCAAAATCGTTCGACCACGGATCCCTTGTTAAAACTGTATCATAACATCTCGGGAGCCCTCTCAACTTGTGGGATGGTTCTTAGTGTCTTTTTCGACCTTGAAAAAACTTATGACACAACTTGGAGAACTGGGGTTCTCCTTAAACTTCACTCACTCGGTTTCCGAGGACAGCTCTCTCATTTTATCATATGCCTTCTCTCAAATAGATCAATCCAGGATCGGTGCTCTTCTGTTCTATCACGCCGCTTTACTCTAGATGAAAGTGTTTCGCAGGGTAATGTCCTAAGTGTATTACTATTTTCTCTCAGATTCAATGCCATCGTTACTTCTATCCCAGCGACAGTCAATTTTTCTCTCTACGTTGATGACCCTGCTCTATATATTGCCGGTGCTAGGCTGCCATTCCTTGAACGGCAACTTCAACTAACTATTGAGAATATTTCGCAATGAAGTAATTCCCATGGCTTCCATTTCTCACCCACAAAAACCTCAGCAGTACTTTTTAAGAAAAAAAGGAATCGAAGAACCTGCCACCTTCCTCTCGCAATCCTAACCTTATATTGTTCGCCTTTTCCTGTAACTTCACTAGTTAAATTTCTATGGCTAATTATTGATGGCAACTTTACATACACACATGGAATTTCTGAAAACGACTTGTCATCGCGTGCTTGACCTATTACGTCATTTCACCTCAAAAACTTGGGGTTATGATCGCAAGTCCCTTTTACGTCTGTTATGGTGCAAGGGGACGTTATAAAAGCCCTAGGTAAGGTCTATTTTGGTGTAATATTTACTACTTTTCAAGGAAAATAAAGCGTCGTGAATATTTATGAGGCCAAAAATATCTACTTCTGCCCTTTTATTAAGCTGCCTAAAATCTGTAATGAGTCTCACTCTTCCATCCCCCTTTTCCAGTACGGAGAAAGGTGCAGACCAGGTTGCGTTTGTGCGCTTTAAAACTCCCGCGTCAATCAGTTGATTGAGCTCGGCTTTCGTTGCTTCATACAGTTTGTATTGTATTTTGTGAAGCGGCAACCTTATAGGATCCCCAGTTATGTTCGCTATGTAGGGGAAGGCACGAGCCAGTTCCCTCAAAATCCTTTCGAGGAGTACTCCTTCCTTGTCACTTTCCCTTCTCGGTCTCACTTTCTGTCCCATCGTCTCTACTCCCCCTTTCTCCTTCGCCATGTTTCTTAAATATTTAATCTCATCGTTTTTGTTGTTTCCTTTTTAATTTTCCTTCAAATATGGATTTAAAAATAACTTTATAAGAATAAATGATGTCATTTAAAGAAGACAAAAGATCATTTGAAAGCGTATGAACATGTATAGGTTTTATGAGGTGGTCTGGTCTTACAATTACCGTATTATTAGTTGTAGGATCAATTAACAAACATTTCTCAAAATTAATACCAAACCCATATTGTTTTAAGAAAGTTAATCCTAGTATATTCAGCTTGATATCATCTACAAAGAATTTATGGGTAAAAATTTTATTCAAACCAATCTCTAACTTTATATTTATAACATCATATACATTTATTTTTGTATCATTAGCAGCTAAAATATAGCTAATAGGGCGTTTCTGCCTAAGAGCATCGATATCGCTCAAGAAATCGACTTCGGCACCCGAGTCGATTACAAATTCTCTTTTATCTATTCTATTTAATACTCTTTAAAGTTAAGTGCATGATACAGTACTTTCAGAGGTATCAGCTGTCGCTACTTTCTCATAAACGGCGGAAACGTAAATGTTCCCGCCTAAATTAGAGGTTAAAGATGCGACAGTTGGAAACCATCATGCAATTCAGAATCATTAATTTTTAATACATTATTATTATCGATTAAATTTTTATTTTTTAAAAGCGTGGGCGATAGCAATTTTATCCTTTTCTATTTCGCTTGCTATTTCAGCTTCGCTTATATGGCAGACATTTTCATTATCATTAGCACTAATTACAAAAGAATCTTCATTATTTTTAGCAACTATATTTAATTCATTGAGATTTTTATTATTAATATTATTATTTTCATTATTATTTTTATCATTATTATAATTATAATTTATATTATTATTATTTATGATTTTTATCTCATTATGGAATGATACAGTTTTACCTTCAGTCATCATTGCTATGCGACTGCCGGATGGCGCTTAAGGCAGTCTGCAGATTAGTTTCCAGAATTCACTGAGTGAGTGGTGCGGGAGTTCACCAATGACTCTCCCCCGTGGGGGTATAGGAGGGAGTATAGTGGGCACTCAGATGATTCACAGGAATAGGCCTTATGGAGATACTTCCCATGGTAGTAACAGAGCTCGCCGGCGGCATTATTTTGTTGGGTTGCCGCGTTGTCAAATCTTCGCCTGCTTTGACTTCTGCCCCTTCTTGAATTTTGGTTTCTTTCCTCTGGTCGTTGACTTTGTATCATCTGGCTGAGTGTTTCTGCGACTTCTTTAGCTGTTTTTAAAATGTTTTGAAGTTGTGTTAGGATTTCTTTTTGCGTTTCAGCTGCTTTGTCGCCAGTTTTTCGTGCTCATGTGTGCGTTTTCTTTGTTGCGGATATGATGTTGTGTGCAAATCTTCTTGACTTACTTGATTCACATTTCCCCAATATGGAGGCTCACTCCCATAGTGGGGTAGCGACTGGTAATTTTTGTAGACGAAATTTTTGAAAAGATCGTCTGCTACGCGTACCAGCTTGTGTATGTCATTATCTTGCGCTAATGTGTACAAACTCATTTGAACTGACGAAGGAAGTTCAGCTAAAGACAGCTCCTGGGCGAATTTGGGATTATTTTTCACAAGCAGCTCGAAGTTTTTGTGACCTAATACTTCCTTTACGCGGCTGATATAATGGCTCGGAAGTTCATTCTTTTCCATCCCCTTCTTAAAAACGTCTCTAACCAGTTGCCTTGAAGAGTTAAGGTAAGTCTCTTCGATCCTGTTCATCAGTTGTTCGTAAGAATTTTCTTTAAGTGGAAATTGGACAGTCGTCACCAAGCTATTCGGTCGGATAGACGCTAAAAGTATTAAATTCTCAGCCCCATCATGAATTCCATTGAGTTTGAAGACGGCATTCGTAGCCGAGAGCCAGCTAACTATCCCGTAGGCATCAAAGGCTGAGAGCTGGTTGGAGGTCAAAGCATTCGCTTTGTTTTGGCGCGCTTTTGAGTGGGTGTGCCTTCTCAAGTGGGCAGGTGACTTCGTCTTTTTCACTCGTGGCGTACATTCAAGATCATTTCCCGAACTAAGGGGGAATGGGACTTTGGAGGCCACATGGATTGCCTTGCCTGCCTGCTTTGGGAGAAAGAGTTTTTCCCTTTGCTACTCGAAGTTTGGGGGGTGGGGTTCTCTTGTTTCCCGCCACCATGTTTCTCTATAAGAACAAAGAGCGATTGTTTTAAAAACAATTCAGTTCGTTGGGTACAAAAAAGTTTGTTATAAAGAGAGGGTTTTTTTTTTTTATTTTTTTTTTTTAAAGGTTTCTGTTGGCTGTTTTTCTATTTCAACTCTACGACTTTTTATACACAATTTAATGTTTTTGATATAACAATGTTTTATTTTCTTCACGTAGAATTGAACAAATAAATTTTTAATCACCGACCAACATAATTTGCGTTTTGTAGCAATATAATTTCACTTTTTATTTTAAAAGCACGATCACAGTTAATTGGAATCACTTTCACACACACGGTTTTTGTCACTGTGTTTTAATAATTTTCCATTCACTTATGTCACTTATAAGAAGGTTTTCTAGGGAAATTATGGTCACTCTGGGATCACCAAAAGGTCTGCGTTAATAAAGCTCCAACACGATTATGATTAATTAGAAAGGGGGTGATCCGTCAAAAGTTTATTAAAACACAAGTGAAATATTAATAGCACTTCGAA
>JABUQX010057717.1:0-7500 GCA_015478945.1 Trachelipus rathkii
GAAGATATATATATATATATATATTATATATATATATATATATATTAATAATTATATATGTATATATATATATATAATATGTATATTATTTGAACTGAGGTGGCTCAATGGATGAAAGCGAGTCTTTTTTTTGCTTAAGGATTCGTAGTTTTCCGCCTCTAGATCTAGAGTAGGAATCTTCTATCCGAATATTTGAACGGACACAAAAAAAAATGTTGTTGGAGATTGTACTGAATGAGTCAAATTAGATTTTACTCTCTTCTCTCTCTCTCTCTCTCTCGTCTCTCTTCTCTCCTCTCTCCTCTCTCTCCTCTCTCTCTCTCGTATCTCTCTCTCTCGTCTCTCTCTCTCTCTCTCTCTTATGCCTCTAAGCAAAGAAAGTCCGTGAAGATGGTTGATCGAAACCGTCCACGGTGGCTTAGTTTCTAAATGCGTTGAGCTAAAGCTGGCTTGCTATAAAACCTAAATAATCTGCACACTCTAATCCATTTGGTTAGGAAAATACATATAATTTAATTCCCCCTGACCAAGAACCTAATGTGGTAGGTAATGAACACCCCAATTCATGATATGAGGTTTCTGTGATAAAAAATTAATTATATATTTATAAATTTGTTTATTTTAATAGATAATATAAAAATATATAATATATATATATATATATATATATATATATATATATATATATTAATATATATATACTAATTATATATATATATATATATGACTCATATTAAGATTAATAGTGATATTATTATGATATATATAATATTATTATAGTATATATAATATATATATATATATATAATAGTATATATATTATATATATATATATATATTATATATATAAATATATATAAATATATTAATATATAGATATATATATTCGGTTGGCATCGATTCAGTCTGAACTGTTTAACATACAGCAAGTAATAAAGCTTATGTTTTCTTTTCCGATTAAGCCTTTATCAAATTTTAGAAAAACCCTATACGACTAACAACTTCTCCGGCAAAACTTAAACCTAATTTTTAATTTCATTTGATCTAATAAGTAGGGTGTCAGTACCATCTAGGACAGATGAGCATCCAACGATTTACACTGTCCCAGAAAAATATTGAAGAGCCTATAGGATCATTGAAGTCCGAAACACAAACTCTAAGGAGTTTTATATAATGGATACGCCGACTCGGACCGTGACCGCTGACCTTGATCTTCTTTATGAGTAACTATTAATTAACGCTTTTCTTTAAGACAACTACAGTCATTTCACGTAACAGTAGTTAAATTTGAGAGATTGTTCTTTGAGATTTCTGATGTTTGTGAAAGGTTAACCATAACGTGTTTAGGAGATGCAGAAGGAGAGGATGCCAACTAGTGATATTGATTCATTTCATGTAATAGTTATTTTATGTTTTTTATTTCTTATTATTATTATTATATTTTTGCCATTATACTTTTGTACATAAATGAAATTGTTTTGTAATAACACTAGCTATTTTTAAATCTAATTTTGGCCATAAACCGCCAACCATCTGGCAACCCTGATCTGAACAGTGCGCTCCTTCTATTCAGCAAGCGTTTCAGTCTACGTATACAATTATTTTTAAATTTCACCACTCCATTCGGTTGGGGAGTCGTAATATCGGAACGTAACTCGACTAATTCAAATAATAAAATTAGCTGTTAGAGCTTTATCTGTTTAGCTTCGCGGGCTTTTTCGACCACTAAATCATTATGGAATTAAATGAAATTTTAACTTTTGAAGTGAATTAACCTGATAAGCGAAGCTAACTTTTTTGATTATTTTTCCCATCGAGCTATATTTAATATAATATAGTATATATATATATATATAAAAAGTATTATATAAGGAGAATATAAATTAAATTATGATAATATTATATAATTATATATAATATTATATATATATATAATATTATGTGTGTGTGTGTGGTGTTGTTGTGTGTGTGTGAGTGTTGCGTGTGTAGATAGGTTTGTAGTGTGTGAAGGATGGGGGATACCCTCCTCCTTAAACATTGTACAAGTTTATCTTGTAAAGTCCAGCTTGTTCTCAAATCTTTCTTTGGCCGCCGAACCTGTCTATTTTTTAAAAAACGCGAAACCTATACTCTATATTTTTATGGTACCGGACAACTCAACAATCATATTTTTTATGATACTAAAGTGAAACACAAATCTTCCTAATTAGAGAGTAATTATTTTTATTATATTAAATATGGTAGACATTTTCTCTCTTCTCTCCTCTTTCCTCTTCTCTTCTCACTCTCTCTACTCTCTTCGTCTCTCTCTCCTTTCTCTCTCTCTCTCTTCGTCGTCTCTCTGGTTTTGAACTTTTAAGTAGTAACATTAGTTTAGATAATTGGATCAAAATATATATATATTTTATTTTTAAAGAATAAGATAAATTAAAAAAATTTGTCTCTTAGAAATAGAAAAATGTCGGAAATGAAAAACATGATTTTGAAGAATACGAAATACGGAAATAGGATATTAGAAAAGTGGATAATAAAAAATAAATATTAAAAATGGCAATAAATTCTTTACTAAAAAGGCAAAATCACAAAATAAAAATGTAAAATTTAAACTTTGAAAAGTCTAAAAAGTTGAAGATATATAAATAATAGGATTGCGATATAGATTAAAATATAAAGAGGGATAATGAATAATGCGGAATCACGTAAATATTCCATAGCTATAGAATTCAGTTATAATTCTTTTGTCTTTCTTCAAAACTGTTTAAAACAATATGAGTCTAAGCACAATTTTTAATATTTTTTACTTAGGGTAAGAAGAAAATGATGTGTATAGTAAACTCAGTATTAACTCAAGGACTTCACTTTACTTATTATCGATTTTCAAAATAACTTCAGGACTGTCGTAACAATGAATTATGTTTAATATAATACTGATTTAAAAATTATTTGGCACTCTATCCGTTAGGATTTTTGAGGAAATATTTAAGACTTTTATGTTGTATAAAGTATTTGTTCGTGCGGTGGTAAATCCTACTAGAATTGCAAAAGAAGTTTATTTTATCCTTCAGCTTGGGCATATATTCACTTCTCCCTTGATATGATAAGAAGTTGATTTCAAATTTCTCAATTTTTGCCCAAAAAAATATTTCTAAATATCATATTCCTGGATATCCTGCTTTTTTTGGGTAAACTTCTAGATGAATCAAAATTTTTATGATATCAATACAATAAGCAACATTAATTCCTTCTGTTACCAAAATTATAGCAATTCCAAAATAGGTTGTTCTTAGTAAATAACACATTTTTTTAGACAATTTAATTAATGTAGAAGTTTTTATGAAGGCTTCCTGATTGTCTTTGCAAATTAAAAATTTTTGTGAATTGCCTATACCTTGATTTAGGAAAATAGATAACAATTCTTCACGGGCTTCGTTAAAACTGTATTTTACAAAGTCGCAGCTGAAATTCCTTATTTGTTTTCTTAAGCATTAATTTTCTGAATAAATCATTCGATTAACTTTGCGGCAGTTATTTTTGCAGTACAAAAGGTTTATCGATATCTGATAAGTAAGGTGAACACAGAAGTCCAACTTTCCTCGAGTCATACCTTACGTTTGCTCGCAAACGCTCTGCAATTCCTGGCATTATATTTTCCGGAAGCTACTGACAGTCCTTGCATAAATTACCCAATCGCATTATATTAAAAAATGATTAGTAATCTCTCTCTTTAACTTTCCTAATAATAAAAAACTAAGTCTTTTAATTAGCTTACTTACCGTTAATTTCGGACTTTTCCCTTGTATATATTACAACCACGTACGGCCCAAGCCAGTGGAAACAATTCTTACTGCTTAACCTATACTATCGTAATAGGGATATCACGTTATTACCTCTCATGATAATAAGTTTCTTTTTTAAATTGTCATTGGCATAGATGAAATCAGGTTCAAAATTTTCCTTAAAGCAGAATCGTTGCCTCAAGTAAAAACGGGATATTTCATTGAAATTTTAATAGGTTTTAATAAATTGAATTTCCTAATAGCAAGGTACCCATCCCCGCATAGACCTATGCGATAGACTGCTTTGGTAGTGCGATCTTGTGCATTTTATTACGTGTTTGAAAAATAATTATTTTTATATGACACTTTTAGGCATTACAGTACTTCTCGATTTTTTTCTTTCATAAAAGAAATATATTTCATTTTTAATTATTTACATAGTTGTCTTATATTTTCCTCAATTAAATTGCTGGTGAAAAAGTATCTATCTGCAAATATTTTTAGTACAAAGTAAGGGCAGGGAGCATCTCTTCTTGAGTACTTTTCGTCGTCAGGTGGATATTATTATAACCTGATTTAATATATATATTAAGAATCATATTTAGCTTTTCACTCATTAGATAAGCTACAGCAAAAATTCGTAAGAGGTAGCATTCATTATAAGTGAATAATGAATAACTAGATCGTTCAATGCATGTACTATTATTTCATACAACCTCTCCTGTTCTCTTTTATAAGTGTTTACTTAGGTTTGATACTAATGTTAGTTTTCAATTTTTTCAATTCAAACCAGTATTTTAACACATTCATATTTTGTATATGAATTTTCAAATTTTGTATTGTTTTTGGATACAAAAATAAAATATATTACAGTTTAAAAAAAAATAATAAATCAATAAAACAAATGATACCGACAGTCGGCCATTATTTAAAGAATAGCCCGAATCGTGTGTTTTTCCCACAGTGAGACGTGATGAATTTGTAATTCGTATTTGAATGCACTCGTTTTTTCCGTCTGAAAACTAAAATTTCCCCGGCTCGGATGTCAACATATTAGCGAATAAGAGGAAGCAGAGTTGTTCAATAATGTAAATTAGTATAATAAAGCTATAGTTTATATATAGGCATCATTGCTGAAAATTAGAAATTCATATATTATATATATATATATATATAATATATATATAATATATAATAGGTAAATATATATATATATAAGATATATAATATAATATTATATATATATATATATAAAATAAACAATAGATAACAATAATAATAATAATTGATAAATATGATGATAATAACAATAATAATAATAATAATAATAATAATAATAATAGATTAAATAATAATTATAAATATAATAATATATGAATAATAATAATATAATAAATTAATAATAATAATATAATAATATAATAATAAATAATAAAAATGAGTGTGAGAATAAGAGACCTTACAGATATTGATTGTTTTCTATACAGATGGTTTCCTTTCTACAATAACAATAGCTATTTGGAACGTCTTATGTTTCAAAGGGATGTTTACACATGTTGGCATAAAAAGGGTCACATATTTGGGTCCAAAGGGGTCAATGTTGTTTCATGAAATAAGTGGTGGTCATCTTGGATGAATGTTTAAGCTTAAGGACACCCCTTCAAATATTGGTGAAATGTTGAAGATTACTTCGATAGGGTAGTCTACCATTTACCTACTGCATATATATATTATATAGTATTATTAATATATATATATATTATAATATATATATATAATAGTATATATATAATATATATATTATATAATAATATATATATAATTAGTGATTGGACATGACAATTCGCATCCGCATCCGCATTTGCGGAGCATCCGCATTCCGTGCATCCTCACATTAACGGCACAATTCCGCATGCCGCAGCCGCATCTCTCTTTTTGTTAAAATGAGGGATGTTGAGGTATGGAGTTTTCTATCATTTTGATTAGAATTGGCATGGTAAAGATTATATTATTATTTTATATTGTCATCTTTATCGATGGGGATGTTTATTATTTTGTGGTAATATTATTGTATAATTTGAATTTTTCGATTTTTTTGTATATGTATTATTTATTATATATAGTTAATTTATATTATATATATATTATTATTATATTATTTAGTATTATATTAGTTATATAATATATATATATATTATATAATTATTTATTTTATTATTATATATTATATATATATAGTATATGTATTTTATTTATGTTGTTTTTTTGTTTATTATTATTATTTAGTATAATTATTAGTATATATATATTATATATCTAAAAATTGTAAAATGTGCTCCCTTCTATTTGTCTCCTTCCTTGATATAAAATCAAATACTAATTCCATTTCTTCTATAATTCAGTCCGTAGATAATTAATCTCTTGGTTGTTATATTCTGCTTTTCTTCCCCTCTTTATCCTGTTCTTGTTGAGGTTCTGTCTGATGACGATCTTAGTCTCCTTGTTCTGGAAAAAGTGCTAAACTGCTCTTTTGGTCTCTTTTGTTTTTTATGCAATTTGCATTCCTGGATCCGATTTCCGGCTCTTCCTCCCCTCTTCCTCCCTGCTCCATCTCCCTCTTTCAGTGTGTCCAATTGTCTCTACCTGTCATTTACTCTCAATTGATTCGGGTAACAGAAATCTGAGATCGGTATGAAACGTCCCGTATAGCATGGTCTTAGACTTGCATCCCTGCCGTCGTGTTTGAGGGAGTGTGCGCTTGCTGAGTCTGGCAACCTGTCCCTCATTTCAATCTCTAATCTCCTATGCCTTAAATAAACTAATACTTCCTCGAATACCAATCCCAAAAAAAGGTAGCCGCTCTGATCGTTCTAACTATCGACCTATATTTATTCTTTATTTTTTATTCTATTTTAAAATCTTTGAAACTCGTCTTAACTCTCATTTCCTTCGATCATGAATAGAGATCTCATCCCTTCTTTCAGATCGTCGATGTCTTTCGACTTCGACGATTCAACTGTGACATCCTTTAACTATCTTCAACTGATTCTATGGTCTTTTTCTGCCCTACCGGACTGGGGAGTCCTGGTGTGAGAGCCTTGAAATATCTAAAGCTTATTGACTAGGTTATAGGCATTGCGTCGCTTATTCTCTAAAAATTACCTATCCTTTTGGATTTTATCCTTCGCTTTGCTTAACTTCTTGTCTATTCTTTCGATCGTGTCCATTTCAGCTTCTGTTAATAGGATCAACCTCTGTTCTCCTTTCTTATTAATAGTGGTGTTCCTCTCAGGTTGTTGTTATATCTCCAACTTTATTCCTTACTTTTCATCAAACGGATCTTCTTAATTTTGCAGTTCTAGACTCTGGTTCACTCCTTGTATGCCTGATGACTCACTCTCCATTCTTTTCACTCATTTCACGAATTGTGCTCCCTCCTGTTTGTATATCTCGTGTATTCTCTCGTCTACTTCTTTCTGATTCAATTCTTGCCGATTGGTCGGGATTTCTCAGTGGGGGGTAACCGTAATATCACCTTGTGAAAGTTCAACTCTTTGAAACCTCAGCTTCTTTCATAATCTCCCTCATTAAATATATCCCTTGGAGGGTATTCCCCGATCCATTCCCACCCCCTGCCCCCCAATTACTTTTTCCCTATACGCGCTTTGCGTGTCCCCTTTGAATATGCTCTTAGATTCCTTTACCGTCGTGCCGATAAGATTTC
>JABUQX010057717.1:12500-20000 GCA_015478945.1 Trachelipus rathkii
AACTGGAACAGAACAAAGAAAATTTACGTATTAATGTAAGCAGTATACATGATAAAGCTTCATCCTGTAATACAGTCAAAATTATTCAGATGGTTTATACCATAACTCCCAAGGCTTCGACTCAAAACCCTGATTCTCGCGATGCAATATACCAAAGATGAAGTTTATTCATGGGAGCAGAAAGAATTGACTAATTCTTGTCCCTATTTTTGTACTAGTAAAAAATGTTTGTTTTGGTGCCAATAAATTTCTCTCTCTAAGCTACGAAGCCAGGGAAGCACGATAACAGCTTCTTTTATGGTCCTATAATCTCATTGTGGAGAATATTGGAGTTGTGCTTAGTGTCCCATAATTTACTACTCATTGAAACCAGTTGATAAGTAGAATGAATAGCTTCAGAGTTATCCTCATTGATATCTCAATCATCATGTACTGTATCCAGGTTCAAGCTTTGATAAGGTACGTCCTTGGAATACCTGTCCCATGTGGATTCGATTTTAAGCATTGGGCACACTCGGGTATTTAACACAGAATTGTTTTTTCTTTGTTACTCCTAAAACAGCAAAATACCATACATTTATTAAATTTGGGATGCATCAATGCTCAGAAATTTGTCGCATGTGTGGTGTTGAAAAGTAAATAGTAAATTCCCCAATCTACTTACATTGTAAGTTTCATGGCAAAGTAGCAATTCTGTTACATGAATCATTTCCTTCCTCGCACACAATAGGGTTATCCAAAAGTAATAATGCCTTCCCACGAATTTCCCTTGCTCAACGCCTTAAGTATTTCATACACATGGTTTAATTTCGGCAGATAGTAGAAGAGCAGAAACTAGGCAGATACAGCAGGCCTTTACAAATTGTGGAATGCTAAATTGTTGCCCTGCCATACAAAACTTTGCCACGTGTGTATATGCAAATCATTTGGTTTTGCCATCTCCCATATTCATAAATTATTCAAACTAATAAATAGCTTAATAATCTAATAAAGTTATTAAAAATATTTAAACCAATTATAACTATAATACAATTGTACATAGACAATTCTCAGTAACTTTAAAATGAAAAAAGCACGCAAATCAAGAAAAAATTTCTCTGCAAAGAAAAGGTATACAAACGTTGGAATAAAAAGATCAAGCATCAAAAGGTAAAAAAAAATCATTAACATATAATATTGTTGTAAGTAAAAAAACTTAGACATGAATGTGCAAAAAGGCATTGCAGATTTGAATTCAGCATAAAAAATGATACAGAATCCCTTAAAAGATATAAAGCTCATAGAAAAAAGGTCGGAGACGCCGTTATCATTCATAATAAATAAAATGAATTCATGCAAAAATATAACCTGAATATAGGTAAAAACCATGCTAAAATAACATCGTCTTTATGTGCATTCAGCAAAATTTTATTTTGCAAACCTGCGTGCATCAACCCCCTCCAAAAAATAAAAAATGATCTAAACTATTGATTGTATGAGAATACAGGCATTAATATATAAAACAATGCGATTTAACACCAAAATGTTTCACCAATAAATAAATGTAATTCCCATAGGTGATCACGTCTTCGAGCAATATATATAGTATATAGTATATAATATATATATATATATATATAATATACATATATAGGTATATATATATATATATATATATAATATAATATATATATATATAATTTATATATACAAATATTTATATATATATATAGTATATCATCATATATATTATATATAATATAAATATAGTATATAGTAAAATATATATATATATATAATTATATATATATAATTATATATAATAATATATATAATATTATATAATATATATAAAGTATAATATATATATATAATATATATAATATATATATACATATATATATATAATATATATAATATATATATATATATAATATATACATAGTAATATAATATATTAATATATATAATATATATATATAATATATATATAGTATATAATATATATATATATATATATTATATATATATATATATATAAATAAATATATATATATATATTATATAATAATATATCTTATGTTTTTTTTTTATGTTTTATATCATATATATATATCGATATAATATAATTTATTAATAAAATTAAAATAAAAATATTGGAAAAAAAGGTTATTTATCTATTTTTTCCAACAATCTTTTTGACTTGCTTGTTCAGACTTGGATAAATTTGAACACATCGGCCTTTGATTTGATTTTAATTGTAAATTTGCTTACATTGGAATGCTGTTCATCTTTCCCACCACTAAAGAAGATCTATATATATATATATATATATATATATATATATATATATGTATATATTATTAATATATATAGTATAATACTAATATAATATTATATATATATAGTAATATATATATATTATATATATTTATATAATGTCGCGCCCGATTAGTGACACCTGTATCTAAAACCCTACGTAGTTACACAATAAACTGAATACATTTGTGAAATCAGCGAACATTTTAATGCAAGGAAAATGAAAAAGAAACTAAAATTGAAGGCAATAAAAAAATAATAATAATAGGTTTTGTTGACGAAAATTCTCGCGTTCCCCCAAATTCTGAGACATTACCGCCCAGTATTTTAAAGGACTTATTAATTGTTCTTCCATTTAGGATATCACTTAAAATTTTCTGAAAAAATAATATTTTTTATTAATTTCCTAACTTAAATGTAAGTTGGGCAGAGGGTAATCTACGGGGTACCCCCGACGCGTGAGTGTTGGTGAAATACATTTTGAAATATTAAAAATTTCTTTAATTTCATAATAAAAAAAAAGATAAAAAATCAAGATTTCTTAAAGTTAAAATAAAATATTGAAATGATATTTATATAACCATCATATTTTTATGAGTAACATGTTTTTAAATTAAGTTTCGTTGTCAACTATACTTAGTTTTGAAGTTATTATTAAAATTAATACATCATTTAAAAAAAATATTTTTCGTTCACAATTAAAATGTTCGTTGATTTTAAAAATGTATTCAGCTTTATGTAGCTTTCGCAGTTTTTTAGATACAGGTGTCACCAAATCTGGAGACTGGCTTGGCGTATAAGTTATAATTTGATATATATATATATATATATATAATTATATTAATATAAATATATATATATATATAATAATATATATATATATATAGTACTATATATATAATATTATATATATATATATATTATATATATATAATATATATATATATATAATAATATATAATAATATATATTATTATAATAAAATATTATAAAGGGACTCCACGTAGTCTCAGCGGTTATAGCGAGTTTTCTCCGCTTAAGATCATAGTTTCCCTTATAAAACATTTGTAAGAACATAAAATGGTCGTACCCTGACAGTGGGAACAAAATGAGGATTTGCTTAAAGATTTTTGTAAATTAATTTCTGAAAAACTCTCACAGTTCAAATTATTTTCAAAATCCACAACATCACTAAAAAACACCCCAAACACACAACAAGAACAGTCTATTATAACTTACAAATATCACACTCTCTTTCATGCTCTAGCAAAGAATTGAAACCCGTTCACGGTGGCTAAGAATCCAAATGGTAAGCCGAAGATTAGCGGCTTTGCTGCAATAGCTTAAGATAATTCTCATCACTATACATTAACTCTGTTAGAAAAAACTATTCAATTCAATTTCCTTTACGAAAACATACCGCAGTAGGTAATGAACCTCCAAATTCATGGGATTGAGTTTCGGTGATCTAACAAATTATATATAATAAATATAATATATATAAATATATATAGTAATATATATACTATATAAATATTATAATATATATATATAATAATTATATATATTATATATATAGTATAAATATAATAATATGCAAACTTTGACTAATAAAATAATAGTTAATCAATGAAACTTAAAAAAATAAGCTCTTAAAATTTTCCAAATACAAAATTAACAAATAATAAAAAATTCCCATCCTAAAAAGCCCCGTTTAATAACAATAACCCTGACACAGATGGAACAAAGTGAAATATAGCAACTTTGATATGCAGACCTTATTCTGTAATTTATATAAATGGTTATCTTACTTTTATGAAGTAAATGAGGAACTTGGCCGAAGATGTAAATAAGGACTGTGGGAAGGAGTGAAAGTTCATGTGGTCTCTTAATACGGACTTCGAGAAATTGGTAATTACAACAAAAGGTGTAGATAGATTCCCTTTATTTGTTTCGTTTTTAGAAATGTGTTGTATACATATGAACCATTTATGCTAAATTTAAAATTAGGAAAAGGCAATGGGAGGTCTAAAAGGATTTGAGGGTCATTTGTCCGAAGGGAAAGTATAGAGATAGGAACGCGTGCCATATTGATATTTTTGTTTCTTGATTTTGTTTTTTGTTTTTTTAGCTATGTCAGGTAGAAAGAAAAGTACCATGGATATTGAAGTAGAAGTAAAATATGATTTTTCTAAATATAATGATTGAGAGGAAAACTGTTTAAAAATATTTAAATCTTTGGTGGAACATGTGAAAGCAGGTCTGCAGTGTTGGTGATTTATTGTCTGCTTCTACTTCGGTTACCGTGCCATCATATTAAATGTCCCGTCTAGGGTCCACCATTTTAAAATTTCCCATCTCCGACTGCGACACCGACACCGACACCGGCTCCGTTATTTTAAAGAAATTCTGCACCGGCTCTGAGCTTTTCATTCTGCGGTAAAAAAAAAAAATTCATCCCGTTACATTTTCAGCTCCAGCAAAAAATTGTTTTTTTTTCCTTCACTCCACCCTAAACCTTAAGGTTCTGCAGCTCAGGCTTCGGCTCCGGCTCCGCACCCCTGGTTTGGAGGAGCTATAAAATGAACTTTAATTTTGGAAACTGAGGTACCAGAGAGTTTATGGTACTGATGGCAGAGTTCAGTCTCTCAAATGAGATTAAAATTATTTCAAATATGTGAACCTTTTATTACAAATTGCCCTTTAATTTTAGATAGTAGTTGAGTAATACAAATTACTCTTTTTTTTTTAGACAGCGATTCCTAATTGAGATTCTTCAAATAATCCCATAAACAGAAACAGCAATGATAGATTTAACATTCTATGTTTTCCCTTCAAAAAAAATTTATCAAACACTCCTTTTTGTATTATTTTTCTTTTATGTTAGACTCACTTGACAAAGGAAAGAGAAAAACCAGGATAAATATTGATGAATGTGGTTAAAGATTAACAGGGTACAAGGAGAAAAGGTTCAATGATAGTAAATTCAATACAACACTCACTCAATAAACTAATTCCCCTACAGTTCCTACAGTTCCCATTATCCCCCTTGCCTTAATATAAGGGTACTATTACTGTCCTTCTCCAATCCTTCGGAACTATACCCTCCATAAACGCTTTGTTACAGGTCGGATAGAGGTTAAATAGAATTATTTTTGAGGATATAATGACATAAGTAAGACATGGTATATAAATAAAAATAAAGGTTCGAATTAGGGTTGTCCGTCACACTGGGTGCGGTGCAGCACACAATTCCAGTCTCGGTACAGTACAGTGCAGTGCGGTGCGATGCGGTGCGGTGCGGTGCGGTGCGGAAAATTTTTGTGTTTGGGCAACCCTAACCTGTAATAAAACCGAAACATATGTGTGAAAAATTGTTATTCTGGATCTCATCCGGATGTTTTAAAGTATGTAATTCCTATTCAAGCTTTTTCTAGCTTTCTAACCTATCATAGCGTAGTTAATCTAAACATAAAGAAAAAGAAAAAGAAAAAGAAAACTTCCAAGAATTGTGTGTGTGTGTGTGTGTGTGAAATTTTGTTTATCTGTATCTGTTCTCTGCTTGTGTTTCTTTATGTAAATAGGCGTGCTTATGTATGCGTATTCATATCGTAACCCTTACATATGAAAGTCGATTGAAATACTCTCATAAAATAAGCTATTAAAAAAAGAAAAAAAAGGGAAGAAAAGAAAGGGCATAAATCACAAAATACAAATCTATTTTTCCAAATCTCTGACCAACATCTTTGATAAATGAACTCACTTATCATTTCACACAATAGTTAAGATATGAGAATATATTACATATGATTTAACATTTATGGTTAAACTTTATGTTTCATGTTTATGTTTTGCAAATACAAAAGGAAAGTAACAACTGAATCAATGGACAATGATTTGTGTAGATTGTTTTTTAGTGAATATAGATAAAAGATTACAATGTACATTAAATGTACAATGTACAATGTTACAATGTACATTAAATTTGATTCGTGAATGCTGTTGAATGCCATTTTTTTATTAGCAGGTATAAAAAAGCTGTATTTCAAAATCATAAAAGTTCAAACCATTTAATTATGTACAGTTAATTGCCATGGTTATTCAAGACCTTTTTTAGCAAAGGTGTTTAAATTAAGACATTGGCACAGACGCTTTCATAAATTCATGACTTAAAACCTTTAATTTTTGGACATAAAAAATCAGTCTATCACTTTACATGAAATTCGGAGCGCCGCTAACCAGATTTAGTCCACGTTATCAAAATTGGGAATTATATACAGATTTCTTTCTTTCTTTCTTTCTTTCTTTCTTTCTTTCTTTCTTTCTTTCTTTCTTTCTTTCTTTCTTTCTCTCTCTTTTTTTCTTTTTTTTTTGCTCCTTTGTTCAGCCCGTTTATCTCGTCTCTTTCTCTATTTCCTTTCAACCTATACTGGCTTTTCAATCATAACATCAAAATCAAAAGAAGCGCTTGTCTTTCTTTCTTTCTTTCTTTCTTTCTTTTCTTTTTTTCTCTCTCTCTCTCTCTTTCTCTTTCTCTCTTCTCTCTCTCTCTCTCTCTCTCTCTCTCTCTCTTTTCTTTCTTTCTTTGCTCCTTTATTTCTGTCCGTTTATCTCTCTTTCTCTATTTCTTTCTATTTTCTTTGATTCTTTCTTTCTTTCTTTCTTTCTTCTCTTTCTTTCTTTTCTTTCGTTCTTTCTTCTTTGTCTCTCTTCTTTCTTTCTTTGCTGCTTGTTTCTGTCTTTCTTTCTTTCTTTCTCTATTTCTTTCTTTCTTTCTATTCTTATTTGATTTGTTTTCTTTCTTCTTCTTTCTTTCTTTCTTTCTTTCTTTCTTTCTTTCTTTCTTTCTTTCTTTCTTTCTTTCTTTCCTTCTTTCTTTCAATCTTTGCTTCTTTGTTTCTGTTTGTCTATTTCTTTGTTTATATGTATGTTTATAAATTTGATTATTTATATTATTATTCTTTTCTTGCTTTTGTTTTTAATCAATTTCTTTATTGCTTGTTTAAATTTATATATTTATGTATATCTATATGTATATATATATATAACAAAACTTAATAGCTATATATATATATATAAATAAATATTATATACGTACATATATATATATTATATAATGTATTATATATAAAAACATTCATCATCATCATCATCACCACCCCTCTTATCCAAGACTGGGCGTAAGGTGCGTATACATGAACT
>JABUQX010057717.1:25000-29216 GCA_015478945.1 Trachelipus rathkii
GTTTGCGATAAGGCATTTATATTACTACACTGGAGTATACTATATTCATTAGTACTACTAATAGTAGTACCGGTGCTAGAGTAGAGAAATCTAAAATGAACGAGCCGAGTCGGAGTCGGAGTTCGGAGTTCGGAATCGGAGTCGGAGTTGGAGTCGGGAGTCGGAGTCGGAAGTCGGAGTCGGAACTAGAAAAAAATATATCGTCTCCGAAACCTTTGGTCTCAACACTGTTAAACATTAGAAACACCTCCACAACATACAACAAAAATGTGGTTCTACTCTCATTGCAGCATGTTAAAATATTCCCTACTGAAATTAGTAAATTTTAACGCGTTTTTTATTTTATTTTTTATTTCATCATCACAAATGTGTTGTTACACATAAAATAAACACATACTCCATTAAGCTTATTTCCATTGTAAGAAGCATATCACCACTCGCTTTATTCAATTGTAACTTTCTAATATGGACGTGTATGTGTGTGTGTGTGTTGTGTGGTGTGTGCTTGCGGTGTGTGTTTGTAGGTTATGATAGTTGTGTGGTATTGTATGTGCCCTAAAAAGAAATAACTTTTAATGGTATAATTCAATTTCATAAACCATTCGCTGGTTCGGGGGTACGTGGTTGAGTGGGAAAGAGCCTCAGTTTTTCAAATGTAGTTGTGCCATGATTTTGATGTCTTCAATTGTTGACTAGGGCAAATGCGTTCCCTATTCTCGAAATTGAATATATATATATATAATATATATATATATATATATATATATATATATATATTATATATATATATATATAATATATACTATATATATATATATATAATATATATAATTATATATATATATTATATATATTACTAAACTTATTAATTAGGTTCTGCAATAGTGAAATATATATAATATATATATATATATATATAATAATATATATATATACTATATATATATAATATATATATTATATATATATATATATATATATATATATATATATATAGTATATATATATATAACACGTGTATGTAAACTTGTAATTTCATGCTATTTTGTATTTAATATTCATCTCATTTATCTTTTGCCGTAATTTTTATGCATTTTATTCCGTGAAATATTAAAACAATTATTATTATTATTATTATTATTATTATTATTATTATTATTATTATTATTATTATTATTATTATTATTATTATTATTATTTTTATTATTAATTATTATTATTTATTATCATTATTATTGTTATTATTATTATTATTATTTTATTATTATTAATTAATTATTATTATTATTATTATTATTATTATTATTATATTATTATTATTATTATTAATTATATTTTATTATTATTATATTATTATAATTATTTATAATTAACTATATTATTAATTATTATAATATTAATTATTATTATTATAATTATTATTATTATTATTATATATATTATTATTATATATTAATTTAAATATAAATTAATAATAATATATAAATATATTTAAATATATTATATAAATATAATATATAAAATATAATATAATTATAATAATAATAATATAATATATATCTAATGCGAGCATATAATGTATTAGAGCGACTTGACAAAATGATAAATATAATAAAAGATAATGCAATTAATAAATAAAAATGGCTTAAACCGACTTCATTGAAATACAATATAATTCAAATTATATACAAAGAATAGAAAAATGCAATAATAACTTTTCATCACTTTGATGTAATATGTTATATATATATATATATATATATATATATATATATTATAATATATATATATATATATATACTATAATATATATATATATAATAATATATATTATATATATATATATATATATCACCCACCTTCTCTCCCAATAACTGGGGGTAAGGTTGCGTCACATTGTACCGGGAACAGAAAGTAGTAGAAGAATATGACACAAGGCTCGAAAAGAAAATCTAGCCTTACCGCCCCTTTGATACCCTTAAGAGAACTCTTCGCAGCCAGAAAAATCCACCCTAGGGCTTCACGGGACCGCGACAGGCCCTCACTATGGCATCTCATCAAAGTAGGGTATCATCCCTTGGCCCAGGTGGGCCACAACAATACCCCCTCACAAAATCCCGTCCATTCAATTCTATTATGCACCTTTCTTCTCGCCTCTGCCAAACCTCACATTCCTCTCCTTCCAGGCATTCCTTACAGACTCAATCCACTTTTTTTTCGGTCTCCAAGCACTGGTCGATTCCCAGCACACACCATTATACATCCGCTTAGTCAACCGGACTACCATCCATCCTTCCACATGACCAAACCATTCTCATTTTCTTTCATTATTCTTTCATTTACTCCTTTCTTCAACACCCCACACAACTCCCTAATACGTCTTCATTCCTTTCCATTTTATTAATTCTATATCATATCTAACACGCCCAATTAAAACTGTCATCTGAACACATTGTACTTGAGTCTATTCCTCTTATTCCAGAATATAGTTTCACTACTATACAATAACACAGGTAACAAACATACCCTCATGTAAGACTCTGCACATCAGAGACTTAGTCCCTTTACATCCAACAAAGATTTAATTGCACCCCCCCCCCCAAAAAAGCCAATTTTTATCCTACCATTCACAACTTCCTACTACCACTCTGATCATCCAGTTCCCTTTTATCCACAGTATATTCCTAATATTAAAAACTCAGACACTTGTTCCAGTTGCTCACCATTTCAACATAACTTCACACGGGATGTCCTCACTCACATTATATGCACCTTACTCTTATCTACGTTTTCTTTCAAACCCATCCTTTTTACACAACCTGCCAAATCCTTCTACCAATCCTTATCAAACTCTTTCAGATTCTCCACACAAAATAAATCTCCACATATAATAAGCAAGGTACCCTCCACTCTTTACCATTCTCCATCATTTCTAACACTTTCCCCTGCCACCCCCCCTCTAATTCATTCATAACCTTATCATATACCAAAGTTAAATAAACCAAAGAGACATATCACGTCCTGCCTCACACCGCTGATTAATATTAAAACAATCACTTGCAACTCCATTTATTCTTCTTACACACGTTTCACTATCGCCATACATACATACTTTGTATATATTATATATATACATATATATATATATATATATATATATATATATATAATAAATATATATAATATATAATATATATATATATATATATTATATATATATAATATATATATATATATATATATATTATATATATTATATATATATATATAAAAATATATTATATATTATATATATATATATAATTAATATATATATATATATATATATATAATATATATATTATATATATATATTATATATATATTTATATATATATATAATATATATATAATTGGCAACAATCTTAATAAAAATAACCGAATTCGATAGCATCGTTTTGTTTTGCTATGTTACTATCGATAAATATAATCGGTAGTAATAAAATCAAACTCATTAATTAATTTTAATTTCTATTCCATGCCACCAAGTATTTTATAATTTTGTTTCAATATTCTAAAATTATAATTTAATTTTCCTAAACTCTAAGTATGGTTATCTTGCACCAGATATATATATATATTAATAATATATATAATATATATATATATATATATTATATATATATAATATATATATATATATAGATATATATATATATATTATATATATTATATAATTATATATATATAGATATATATATTATATATAATATAATATATATATATAAATATAACATTTGAAGACAAGATAACATTTTTGGTCTCTGATGAGTTTTTCAAGTTTTACTCTAGAAATCGAACTGTGGACACTGTATGCTCTTATTTCCAATTGTTTTCAAATCACACTGTTCCTCTTGTTCCGATTTGTTGTCACATAAGGCTATGTTCTTCGAATTAATTACCATCACTCTTATTAAAATTAATCTTTGCCACAAGGGACCGCTTGCTCTTCACAATCATCTGTCACAAGGAACGCTACTCTTGGATAACTGTAACAAAGGACGGCTGCTCTTCAATTATGTCACAAGGTACGCTGCTCTTCAATCCGATTATCACAAGGGACGCTGCTCTTCAATCATTGTAACAAGGGACGCTGCTCTTCAATTAGTGTCACAAGGGACATCTCTTCAATCATTGTCACAAGGGACGCTGCTCTTCAATATTGCTCATCTCTCTC
>JABUQX010057718.1:0-22500 GCA_015478945.1 Trachelipus rathkii
TGAAAAAAAAAAAAAATTGCCAGATATATCGTCACAGGATCTCAGCTTGAGATCTTGTGAACGCATTCTGTAAACCTCTAGAATATTTAGAAACTGAGAGAGGGAATATCGTGGAAATGTCGCACCATAATGGGTTTAGAAGAAGCACATATTTCAAATAAATAAATCTATATTCCAAAGAACTAAACGGAATTAAAATTAATATTTAATGATCTTTGTAATATTCATTTAGGTCTTAGCTAAATTACACGTATTTTTTGGAGAATACGTAAAATTTAAATGCTAGAAATATTTGGATCTAGAACTATCATATCTAAATATTATATTATATATAATATGTTTTCATCCCATATTAAAAATGCCTCTTTATGCGAGACTAATGAACAAGTTATCAATCACACTAGTATATGTTTAGATAGAAAAAAAGTTAATATTTTCTAAATAATAAATCGTGAAATACTTTGAAGCAGTATTACTAATTTCCTCGCCAATATGAAGGTAGTTCTTCGAGGGATGTGACGACGCTGTTATTGGATTTGCCCTTATGTCACTTTTAAAGGGTTGATATGAAATATATAATCATATAGACTATCTATATATATATATAATTTAGCATAGTTATAATATATAATAAAAATTACTTGCTAATAATTACTTTTCCTTATTTCATCATATTGAATGCTTATTAATATTGAATTTTTGATGAAATTTTAAATATTATAATGGAAAAAAATATAAACTTTAAGAGATATTAAGTGTTCACCAGGTAAATAACAATTATCACAACGAATCTGAAATGCGCTTTCTTATCGGACCTTTTCGGGCCTTCTACTTTCCTCGATTCGCCGGCCAATACAATTATGAATATAATATTATTTATAAATATATCTTAAATTTTAATTATTTCATTTGATAAAACTCACACTGGCCTCATTCATTGAATTAAGTAAATCCAAACAGGATTGCTCATAGAATAACAAACATCAAACTACAATGTTTAATTATGATCCTAAGAGATTAAATCATTATTAAATTATATAAACTATATTATATTTATTTTTAACTTTTATTCAACAATTATATAATAATCATAAATATAATTCATTCAAAAATAATTATAATATAAGATAATTCCCGACACAATTCGTGTGATTAACATATAGCATCACTACATAATCCAATCAAATAATATTATTAACATTCTTACAACAAATTTTTAAGTAAATAAAATATTAATGAAATACAATATTACATCAATTAACTTTCCTGACAAAAAGGAAGTTTTTATTATCTTATAAAAAATTTAGAAAATATAATAAATTATATAATAGATAAACTATAAATTAATATACATAATAATATAATAAGTCAGATTAATAATATAAGGTATTAACAATCCAACTTTTCTTATACTAAATATCAATAATACTTCTAATAACCAGACAAAATATAAACTAACTATATCAATAATAATACAAAATCAAATATTACTCTCCTTTTTAATATCTTATTGATTTATAATAATAATAAAAAAAAATTTAAATTTCAAATATGAAAAAAAATCAATTCCTTTCCTAAACATTTCCTATTGTTATAAAATCAAATAACAAAATTTATAAACCATATTTTTAATTAAAGGTTAATTTAAGAATTTTTAAATATTTCACATAAATTAAAGGTTGAGTATTTTGAAAATGAATCGGAGCTACTATACACAATATAAGAATAGCCCATAAAATATGCTCTTGGGTTATTCGTCAAAAAAAGGACACTAAGATTATTATATTACGTTACAAAACAAAGAATGGTGAAAATGATTTGTAAATAAATTATATATTATCTTACCTCTACATAATACATATAAATTGCATTTTACTGATGCAAAGTGTAATATAGCAAGACACTATAATGGTTTGTGGATTCAAAATACTTTCACGATTTATCAGCAAATGATAAAAAAAAGATATGTTTTTTTTATCTCTAAAATCCAAAATCTGGCGCGTACAATAGAAAATCATTAGTTTTGTTAAAAAACGTTAAACAAATAGGACATTACAATGCATCTGTTGTAAAGCTTACATATTTATTTTTAATACAAATCATATATTATACCTGAAATGCATACTGTAATAATAATAGGGTCAAAAGGAAGAATAGAATCTTTTTAAGTGTGATCTCGGAGATTAGCTCTTTGTTTAAATATACACGAATTGAAAAACATTAGGTAAGCAGAAAAAGTGTACGTAAGAAAAATTGTTTTGATTATACACATATTATATAGCTAAGGGATGGATAAGTAACAAGACTAGCGAATGTAATATTTGAGGGTGGTCGTAAATGATTCGGATTGGAGTGATGATTAGTCTAGTTAACAACTGTATAGTAAAAGTAAGCTAAAGAAATCCTATATACTAATATACGCTTCCTCGGCTATATCAGAATAAAGTGAACTCTAAACTCATTATAGCCTATTATAAATAAGGTCCCTGCAGTTATGCAATGATTGAATTATTAATTGTTTAGTTTATTATTTTTATTATTTATTTTTTTTTTATTTTTTTTCATTTTATCTACACCCTCTGATTAAGTTTCTTCCCAGGGTAAAGGATATGTGTTAATAATATTAATCTATCGTTTTGAAAACATATATTTTCAATTATTTTTTTATTTCCAGGTATTAGAATTCTTTTACATTTTCCCTTAATAAAATTATTATATCTTTTATAATTTACAATCTGTTCTAAAATTTTAGTGTTTTCGATATTTATTACTATTATAAAGTTATGTTTCATAGAAAATTTAAAATAATATATGATATATAATATGTAAAATTATATATTTAATATATATAAGTTAATATATATATACTGATAATTATTATATATAATACATATATATATATAATTAGTATAAATATATATATAAATTATGTATATATATATATTTATATTAATAAATATAATAGTATATATATTTATAGTTAAAAATATAAAATAACTTATATGAATAATTATAATATCAATATATATATAATATATATAATATATTATATATATATAGACATATATAAATAATACTAATATTAATATAAGATTATAATATGTTAATAATATATTATATATAAATAAATAATAATATATAATATTATATACCTATATAAACTTAATTCAAGAAATATGAATAATATTTCTACACGTATTATACAAATATAAATATATATGTATCATAGATTATCTATAAATTGTACTGTGCCAACTCGACTGGACCATATCGATATGAGAATGACGTGACGCCTGCAAGAAAAATTTTAGAGGTGTATTAAAAATTTTGAAAAAACACCCTAAAAACGGGTAATGGGATGTTTGAGGTTAAATATATTCTACCCATTCATGTTCGATGAGATAAGAACCTTCGACTTTACTTTAATTGAGACAAAGAGTCTAAGAGTTTTGCAAAACCAATTTAAACTATACTAGGGAGGAATCTATGAGCACTTATGTTCGGTCGAAGGAGACCAGAATAAAACACTAATATTTTAATCGAGATACAAAGTTAAGAAAGAATTTTGCAGCGACAAAGCATCGAAAGTTAGTAATGATGATAGTGTAAAATAAGGTGATTGGAATAGTTACGATGATATGGTGGTCTTATTAATTGACGACGAGTGTATTTTAAAAGTAAGTTGATAACAGACTTTATTAGGAGCTTGTTAATGAGATATCATATATTTGATCTCTGTACTACATAAACAAACCTCAAATAAAGTCTATGTTGAACTTTATCTACTTGATTTTCCAAACAATAGATAACTGGAATAGATTATAGATTATTATAATAATGTTTTCAACTTTTTTTCTCCACGGATCATATAAATATCCTTGCCAGATATTTTAAATGCGATTACAGTTCCATTATTAGTGCACTACGAAAATAGCAACTGTACCTCTTGATCGCTATCATGAAAATGTGAGAAATGTTTGAAAGATTTGTTCGTCTTCAAAAATATGATCGCAAACGCAAGTTATTCAAGCATTTTGGAGAGAGTTTTGCAATGGAATTCTCCTCTTACGATTGTTTAATACTGGTTTTGAAAATCTCTTCAAGAAAGCAATGCAACAGTTCGACTCATAGTGTTTGAGTTTTTTTTTCCCATCTGTTAGACATTTGATATGTTGAGAGGCGTAATCCTCCAATCTATTATGATGACGTTAAGATTACACCTTGATTTATATCAAAATTTAATGTCTTTTCGGCAAAATATTTAAAATCTCAGAAAAATAAAAGCAATGATACGCCGATTGCAGTTTCCCTCGATGAAGTTTTCTAAGCCCAGCGTTAATGAGAGAGTACAAGCTCGTGCGAGGGCCGATGCGATCATACTTCGTGGCGAATGTTACAGTAAAGTTAATTCCCTCTGATATCTAGTCCTTATAATTTGGCGATTCTTTGTAAGTGAACAATTTCAATCATATGACGGATGGGGATCGACAATGTTGTATAGTTTATTGTTTTAACATCCTTCTCACGACCCTTGTTCAAGTTCTAAAAGAAATGAAATTTCTCTAACCCTGAAAAGACGCCGTCAGAACAATCGTTTTTCCAGTTTACAATCGGAGAAGAAAGCTAACTGAACATTGGCTTACTTAACGGAGTATGGTCATCATGGTTGAACCATATAGAATGGATGAGATATTGTCAATCATCTGTTAAAAGAGCTACGAAATATGATAGAAAGCAGAGGTTTTTCTCTATTTAAGTCAATTTAATGCGTTCTTTATATATAGTCCGTATAATCTTTATTAAATGTTATTAATCGATAAAATATCATAAAGAACATAAAGATAAATAGAATAAAGAAATCGTGCTTAATTCAATATTCAATTACATAGTTTATGTACTAAAATCTTAATACTCTAGATTCATAATATATGTACAATATATATAATACGAAATGGTATGTATATTTTTTAAAATATACCCGTATATATATATATAGTGATTATATAGATATATTGTATATATAGATAAATAACAAATATATGATATTTATATATATAAATATCCTTCTTTCATTATCGTATAGGGAGATAAAATAGATTTAAATACTTATATATAGTATTAAAAAAATCCTAATTTAAAAACAAAAATGCAAGTTTTCCAAAATATGAGCTATCAAATATTAAAAATTGAGGAATCTATTACTCCAGTCATATTATTACCTCATTAATATTATATATTCTAAAATAGATCTCTGATCGTTAAATTTAACTCTAAATATATGTAAAACTAAATAAATCGTACTATATTTATACAATAATATGATATATAATCTAAAGATATAATAAAACTTACTACCATAAGGTATCCCTAGTAGTTATATTTATAAGATCTAATGCCTCTAAACTCCCAGGAGGGCTTTCGCGCGGCATGTCAGTGTGGTCCAGTCATGCTTCCTTTGCTTTGGCCCGAAACTAACTCTTAACCTAGGCAGTCTCTGACGACCTATTTTCTCCGGCAGGGCGGGCGGAGTGGTTCGTTTTTTGTTACGTTCGGTTGGACACCGGGCCAGTCTACGCGAGTGAAAACCACTGCTAGGTGCCTGAGGAGTTTGTCTCCCGTTCAGTAGAAGATATGCATCTTCTACTAGCATATAGATTTCGCAGACGGTTATCTGGGGTCTCCGCCTAGAGAGGTTAATCCTAGCAAAAGGAAAGGAACCTTCGGGTTGCTATGCACTTGTCGCCGACTATTGACATTGCCGATAGAATTCTTTCATATCCCTCTTGACTACTTATTCCGTTATATACATCCATTATGCTTTTTGTAGCATAATAAACAAACTACTATAATTTATTATTTTTAAAATTTAATTCGGTTGGCTCGTAACGGTATGATATATACTACTAAACTTTATAACTAGTTAATTTTATATTATAGAATATTATAGATATTTATATATATTTATACTATAATATATAACTTATGTATATAAAATAGTTAACCAATTAGTAGTTAAACTATATATAGTATATTATATTAATAACTATTACAGATTAATATTTATTTCTAATTACTATTATATATATCAATATACCCCACACATCTCTATACCTGCTAAGTCAGTTATGTAATATTCTGGTATACATATACTAGGATTGAGTATCAAGTCAAGGAATAATTGGTAACTAAGATATATTATCTAGGATATTAAGTATTGGTAATAGGTATAATCGATATATTATAACATAAAATATTTAGATTAAATATTTTAGTGACTTTTCTTTAATTTGAATTAAGGTTAATGCGATGTTTAGACGTGAGGATAGCGAATTAGATCGTTACCATTTTAGTAGTTCAAGCTCAAGGTGTTAATACAACCATTAGATATAATAACTATATATTATCATTACTTATATAACTATTCACTCAATGAATTACATATAATAGTACTATTAATAATATTATACTAATTTATATTACTTATATATATATCTATTTATAAATAACAAAGTATAAATTACTTTATTTATTTTTATTGGTTTATTATTGGTTTAATTTATTTTTTTATTAAAATATATCAATATATATATAATACTTATATATAATCATTATAATAGTCATGATCATTTAGTAGATTATTAAATTTTATATACTGGGAGAAAGATCTAAGTAATATATGTTTATAGTCTATATATCGCATGGGGATATGTATATATAGACTTAATACTATATAATATTAAGGTTCATGGAGTAAAGATCACGAAGTAGTTGTAGCTGGTTAATATAAAAACTGCACCTAATCTGCGGGGAGAGGCTGCAACGAAGGCAATCTGCAGTGTTGCTTGCTCGATTGGGATTGCTAATCAATTTGCTTGTTTGTTAATTCATATTTTTGTACGCATAAACGGACATTAACATAGTGATGATCATGTCATTCATCTCGACTGTCAATCGATGGTGGGCATTAGACTTCTCAGAGTTCCTTTGAAAGCCCCATCCCTGTATGTTATCTGTACTCTATCGATGATTTTTAACGTCTTTATCAATTCCCTTGGGCAGGTTCCTTTGCTTGTTGCCATTGATGGTTGTGCTCAGTTCCAAATCTTAAAAATCGAAATTTATAAATTTTTATTTTTTCTGTTTTTCTTATTTCTTTTTGCTATATTTTATATTCTTTATTATTGTTCTTCTTTATTTACTCTTCCTCATTTAATATATAGCAAGTCAGATCTTTGATTTCCTTTTTTGGGGGTTTGTTTGGGACAGGCGACATGGATTGAATGTTGATTGTTAGAAAGAAAGTATGCGGTGAACTGAGAAGAAATATGACTAATGCTGCACCGGGTTACTTGGGTAAGATGATAGAGTAGTTTAGTGAGCGCGCGAACGGTGCTGCGAGGTGTGTCAAAGTAATTCAAACGGGAGGCATAAGTACCGGACAGAATTATACGGAAGCATCGGTCTTGCAGATTCCAGCGGCGGCTATAATCCCGATAAAACTGCTACATATTATACAAAGTTTAGTAGCATCGCTTTGAAGGATGAGAGAATTTCATGCGAAGATTTTGTTTGGTCGTCACACCTAACATGCATTCCATCATTTGCGGTGTACTATTCCATCTCCTTAGTGTAATATTAGTTATATTATTTATTATTGATTATTATTATTTTATTTTATTATTGATTATTATTATTATTAATTGATTATTATTATATTAATTATTATTGGATTATTATTTTATTATTATTATTTTTTTATTATTATTATTATTATTTTATTATTATTATTGTTTTTATTATTATTATTATGAGGTTATTATTCTTATTATTATATTGTTATTATATTATTCTTTTTTTTATTTTTTATATAAGTACTATAATTTATTTAATTATTACCATTATTAATTAGTTGATTTTATTATTATTATTTTATATTGATTATTAGTGATTATAGTATTAATTATTATTTAATTATTAATTATTTATTATTATTATTATTATTATTAATTATTATTTATTATATTATTATTGTTATTTATTATTTTGTTATTATTAATTATTATTATTATTTATTCATTATTGAGGATATTATTATATTATATTATTATATTATTATTATTATATATTATTAATGATTACTATTATTATTTAATTTAAACATTATTTTTTATTTTCTCAATTATTATTATTATTATGTATTATTATTATTATTAATTATTATTTATTATTTTATTTATTATTATTATTTTATTATTATTATATCTATATTATTAATTATTATTACTTAATTATATATGATTATTAATTATTATATAATTATTATTTTTTATTATTATTACATTCTTATTATTGAATTATGATTATTATTGGGTTTTAGTACAAATTATTATTATTATTATATAATATTTGTATTATTAATTGAATTATTATTATTATTATATATTTTATTATTATTATTATTTATTAATTTGGAATCATATTCAATTATTATTGATCATATTATTATTATTATTAATTATTATTGATTATTATGTTTATATATTTTATTTTTATTTTTTATTAATTATTTATTTATGATGTATATAATATAGATATATGTATATGTAGTATAAATTATATTATAATATATATATTATATAGTACTACTATATATTATTATATATATATATATATGAAAATATATAATCTTAATTTTTTTGTTTAAACTTTATTCTCCCACTAGATAAGGTAGGCATATATACTATATATATTATATAGATATATAGTATATATATATTAATAGCGATTAATTTTTATCTCTAGGAGTGTTTTATTATCCCTCTTGAATTCGTTTCGCGTATGTTATCGTTGAGATACTGACGTAATTTCTTCATGAATCATAAACTATTTTGTGTTTGCTTATCTGAAGTCAGATGTTGCTATGAATACGAAATTTTGAAGTCCGAGCGTAAATTTGTATTATATATTTAGCGATAAAAAGCGGATTAATGGTTTTTATTTGTTAATTAAAATTATACAGATAAAAATAAAAATTCCAGTCGATTTAATTTTGAACTATAAATAATCTTATATTTTTCAAAAATGGGGATATCGTGATTATTGTTACGTTTTCATGGCATCGGTCGTTCGACAGTAGAATTTCTCGGTGCTCGTGATTTGATATTTGTGTGTTGTTTTGTGGTGTGTAATTTGTGATAGTCGTCGTGTATTGATGATTTAGGAGGACCGTGGTGAGGGTGTTTGTGCGGTGTATTATACCGCGCGCGGGTATCGGTTACTGTGGTTAGGCTTTTCTTTTGGCGCGTGCGAAAAGAGAAATGCATAACCGCCAATAGATAGAATGATTGGAGAGCATTACATAAGAGTACGGGAGGTAAGAGGAACTGTAGGAATTCTGATTTTCTATAGTATGTGTTGTGAGCAGCTGTTGTTGTTTTTAAAAAGTAGAAGAGATCGTCAAACGCTGAGATTTGTTTATACGGAAGACGCAATAAGAGTAGGGCCAGGTTACAATGATTTCATTTGAAAGGGAAGTATTAAGCACAAAGACCCGATGGTTGACGTCGTGTGACGCGAGTGAGAAACGTGCGAAGATTGATGAGAAAATAATAGTTATTCGTGCAATATTTGATCATATAAGTCGATTATTCGTTGTCAATTTTTATCAACGGCAGCTCCCAAAAAGAAGAAGAAATTACTTAATATCACGCGGCGATCGCACAAGCAGTTATTTGTTAAACATTTTCTCATATCGTTAGTGATTTTTTCGGGTGATATTTTTCAGAACGTCAAAAAAAATTTCTTGGATTTTTCGAATTTGGTGATAATTTATATTAGCAAAAAGCTTACATAGATCATTGATTTGGCTATTGTATTCTTCTCATTCATATCTGGATATATTCCATATATCGTTGGTGATTTTTCTCGGATGACATTTTTCAGAGCGTCAAAATTTTTTTGGGAATTTTTGAATTTGGTGCTAATTTATATTAGCAAAAAGGTTACATAGATCATCGATTTAGCTATTGAACTTTGTACTTTTCTCGGTCATATTGGGATTAATACATATACATACACACTGAATATTTAAATCCGAATCTTCTGTCTTCATCGGCTCGTCTTTATCATTAATGTGCAATTTAGCAAAAGGTTATATAGATCATCAATTTTGCTATTGAAGTGGCTACAAGATAGATCGGTTTGTGCTTAAGATTAATCGGTGATCTTTTTATTTTGACTATTTTTTGCATCTTTCATTTATTATTTAGCGGAATTTATGCTCGTTGGCTCTTTTCGATTTTACTTCTCTTCGCTCTAAGAGGTTCGTCTGGGCAACGCCGCACGATAAAAGAAAGGTGAGTGGAGGGAGAAAAATGGAGACTCTAGAGAAGGGTTTTCTTTCGTACAGGAAATGAGATAACATATTTTTCCAAACGCAGCGAGTCCAAGATTTTTTGGTTACAAAAGGTAAGGGAAAAGTTTTTGAGAATGTTGGTAGCTAATAACGAAATCTAATATAATAAAGAACATGCAAAAATAAAGAGAATTACATATTCAGTTCATTATTCCGGTTTAGCATTGAAACTGCATGTAGAGCGATTTTTTGTGATGATTATTGATTATGTTTATATTCATCTTGAATTTTTATTACCATCAACCTGGAATATTTAAATCCAGAAATTTCTCTTTTCTTAAACATGCGGTCCGCATGCGTTCTTTCTTTATCCAATTAGATTCATATAAGTTTGGCTGTCAAAAGCGCTATGCTACAATATATTATCATCAATTTTGCTTCATTGAAGATGGCCATCTTCAAAAACGTATTGTGCTAATAACCGGTATGATGCAGGTCGCTTCTCAACTAATTCTTCAGTTTGTTTGAACGTCCTTTCGATCTTACTTTCGCTCGCCCCTCCAAACTATAGGTTGTGGTAAAAATACTTGCGGTCTGGCAACGCGACGAATAAAAGAAGGAGTGAGGGAGAAGCCCCGACCAAAACCAAGCTCTCCGCCGGACCATCACCCCCTTCTTTTTGATCGCGACTATTATAGATGACTAATCTGTATGGCGAAGGACAAGGTGAACCGTCGAGAAAGGTTACGGATGAGAAAAGTCCGAACACGTCCCTCCGTTTTTCGTTGGCGAACGTAGAGGATAGGTTAGATGTTTTAACAAATATTAGCTCGTATGAAGAGATAAATGCAAATTTCGGTCATCTCCTAGACCAACCCTAAGGAAATGAATTGGGACCGATTCTTTCTTGAAAATAATGCTTTTCGCGTACACGAGGAGAGAGATAAGAGAACTACGATCACGGGAAATATTTTTCCTGCAAGTCTTATCTCAATATTTCTGATTCGTACCTTACAGCTTCTAAAATTTGTATCTCACTTATTATAATTTTCATCTAAGAAATATTAAATATATCCCACAAAATGTGAACGGTTTCTGGCCTCGCGGAACGAAAGCAGAAACCACCTGCAAACAACCAAAAATTTAATGTGCGTAATTGATAACTTAATCTACTATTCCACGAACCACCGAATCTTGAAAAAAAACAGTCAAGACGACACGGGCATCCACGTAACGTAATAATTCTTATGTAGAACCTCTTTTTTTCTTTTTTCTTTTCGGGGCGAATCCGTCAAAGAAACAAGTAGTGTCGCTGGTCTAGTATTCAGATAGGATGAATTACGGGTCTCTTCTTGTGGTTCTGCATGTTCTGAGACGAATACATTCATTTACCCAAAAACTGATGGAATTCTTATTTCTTGGGAGACGTACCACGATCGAAGAGAAGAAATAGAAACCTCTACGATGTTGTTTTATTTTTAATCGTATAACCCGTAATTCTTTTAGCACAGCTAGACATATAAAGAGGGCGAAAGAGGAACTGGTAGAGTTGTGTATTGTTTTATACTCCTTTTGTTCGTGATATTCTACGGGCTCTAAGGACGTGTACACGCGGAGATGCCATCTTGAATGGCAGTTCGAGGAGTGTTGCTTTTATATTTGAAATCGATATTTTCAAAATCGAGTCAATTGGGCAAATGTGTCGAATTCTCGCTCGATCTTAATGATATGTATTTAGATAAGTAATGACTTTTAAGCAAGTATTTGTCTCCACACGGATAAATTCAACGGTACCGAGAAAAAGATAGGAACTGAGTACGAATGCCGTTCAGGTTAATATGTTCGAAGTATAAGCTCGGAGCTGTATAGAAAGTAGAGTGTAGGCAGGTTTTCCGGAGTAAAATCGACCACTAAATAATCTTTAAAATCGTCTGATCACCGTAACGGCGTTTCATCCCCATACTAACTCCTCCCGGACAAATTTATCAATAGAATTTATAAATCGTCTGTCAACCGAACGGCGTTTCATCCCTCCTCCTCGGATTTTATAGAGGCGGAGGTCTTCTGCTTCTAAAGAAACGCTTTTTATAAGACTCTCTGGGTTCAAAATTCGTCTTATGAAAAAGCGCGTTATCCGTAGGACTGAGCCTTTTTTTAGTCCAACGTTGAACGCGCGACTGCATCTAACCACCCACGTGAACGTAGGAAGAGGACTTTAATGGGGCAAAAATTGTTGCTTGGCGAGCAAAGTTTTATAAAAATTCGAGTCGTTATTACCATCGGTATCTTTTATTATTCCTTTTAGTTTGTCTTCTGGGATGGGTAGCTCTCGATCGTACAGGGGTTTGAGTTCCTGTTTTTTAAAAAAATGACATATGAGGGGCCCTTTAGCGTCGTGAGTTGTTGTGAAATAAATCCCGCCCCGAAATTCGCGATCTACTTGAATTTCTTTCACTCCTTGGATCTCGATTCGGTTATTTTCCAGGAACCTTTTAAAGCTCTCGTAGTCAGTGGAGGAGTTATTTGCGAGTTGCCTCCAGTCGTAGAAGTCGCCGTGCCTCATCTCGCGTAACTCGCTTAGGATCCCCAATTCGTCATTCGTAATTATATTCAGCCATTTTTCGGGAGTGCCGATGGGTCCCTGTTTCAATTTCAATTCGACTAAGCTCTCTAAATCGGGTCGTATAAAGAGACCGACGCTCGAAACGATATGATTTCCAAGTAGGAATTTATGCGTAATACGGTTTACCCCTTTAATCGCGGAGAGGATGTGGGTATACGACGCTATGAGGATACCGATATCTTCGGGGTCGTTCAGAAATTCCGAATAAAACGTGAAATCGATACCGCGTTTCGAGTTTCGGGCTTTCTCCTCGATAAATTTACGTATGCAGGAAATCTTTTCGGACAAACCGTCGGTTCCCTCCCCCTCATGCCACGCGTAACAACGCGCGGTATCGTCCTTCTTCGTGTAAATAGAAAAACAGTAAAGATTTATTTTTGGCGTGTTGACAAACGAACGAGCCGTCGATTCACCCGCCGGACACTCGATCGGTTTTTGAGATCGCAAATCGGCCACCACGATCGAACGTTTGCGTTTGATAGCCATTTCCTCGTCGATTTTTTTCATTCTCAATAACGAGTGCGTTTCATTCACGTGCTTACGATACCTTTCTTCCAATGCCGCTCTATTCGCGCCTTCGGCTGTGATAAATGCGTCGCACAAGAGGCACCTACCGTAAGGACGCTTTTTATTCCCCGAAGTGGATTTCCTTTCATTCTCGTAATCTCGTAGGAATGATTTTATTCTAGATATTTCTTCCCTCTCTTTATCTTCGAAGGCGGCTATTATGGGTTTATCCGTGATATTGAAAGTTCTCTTGAAAAAGCTCTCGCAAACCCTCTTTTCGCGCGCCGCGTCGAGATAAAACGCGGCTACGGATGTGGCGCCCGGGGATTCTTTCGGAGCCCTCTTTTTTCTTCTTCTCGTTCTCAGAACCCGGATTTTTGCCACGTATTGCGGCAAATCGGGTATTTCTATACGCGATGCGATAAATTCTCGTTTTCGGGCATCGTCCTGGATGTCCTGAAAAGCTTCGAAACTTTCTCGAACGGAGTTAGCCGGTACGGTTTCCCGGCAATGAAGATCGCAATTCAATTGGCAGAGTGGCCTCATCGTGTCCGTCGAATAAACCGCCTTTGCTTTTTTTATAAAAACGACTCGCACGAAGGGAATTAGCTAGAGACGGTTAAAAAAAGTCTCAAACCTTCCTAAATGGTCTTGATTGGAGAAGTGATTACTCACGATTGACGCCAAATACAAAAGCGAATAAAATCTTAATTTAATAACTCGTTTTTAAATAATTTTATTTACATTATTATTTTTAATTTATTTTTCATCGTTATTTAAAGAAAAAAAGGGAATAAGAAACTGATTCTAGAAAGAATATATTTTTTCCAAATCACAGAGCGGTTTGCGTATACAAATGTTAATTCATGGATAAAAATTATTCTTCACCAAAATTGTCTGAAAATTAAGAATTTCGTGTAAATTTTGGGGTGGGACTATATCGGGGTCCAAAAACCTCCATTATTGAATCCTACCGTTAAAGCGGGCTTGAAACAAATAACGACAAAAATTTGAAATGATAATAATTTTATTAAATTAAACTTACGCAACACAAACGCACAATTAGAATAATCATTTAACAATAAGAGAAAAAATAACAATTACAGGAATTTCAAAATATAATCAAACATTATTTATAGGGCCGGTTTCTATCAATTTTTTAAAGTCCTCGCCCCACCCTAGCTTTTCTGCCAATTTTTTACAGCTCTCGTCGCAGTCGCAGTCACCAATGAGGCTTAAATTTATGTTCGGCGTTCCGGATTCCTTTAGTTCTCGAATAATTAAGAACCGAGGGCACTCGAAAGCTTTAGCGAATAGATCGGTTCCCATTACTATTGCTAAATCGCAATTCTTAATGTCTTCGACGTATTCGGAGTATTTTTCGGCCGACAGAGGCTCGTCGAGTAAAACGAGATCGGGTTTCACCATACCCACCCCGCAATCGGAACACGTGGGGATAACATCTTTGAAAAGTTCCTCCTTCATCCATTCTTGCGTATATTCTTTGCCGCAGGAAACGCAATGGTTCGTACGAAACGAGCCGTGATATTCTACAACCTTTTCGAATGGAAGCCCGGTTAACCTATCCATCGAATCTATGTGTTGCGTGTAATGTCGCAATAAGATCCCTTTATCGTGAAGCAATTTGGAAAAGTAGTGCGCCGGAGAAGGTTTCAAATCGGACGGGAAGAAATCCTTAATCAATTTAAAAAAAGATTTCGGGTTTTTTTTGAGAAATTCCATTTGGAATTCTAGGTGGTGTGGTACTTCGTGGTTATCGTCGCATTCTTTTTTCTTTTTTAATATTTTGCCGGTCGGAGACATATTGTCGAAAATTCCCGTTGGGGGGGTACATATCCCGGGCCCGGTTACCGTAATTACGTTTTGACATTTTCCGCTTTTAATAAAGGAAACCACGTCGTCGATGCTCATGTTGGGGGTAGTTCTCGGAGGTTTCTCCTCGGAGGTCTCGTTTTGCGTCGAGGGTGCGATTTTTTCAGACATGTTTGCTCTTGAAGTCGAGAATGATTGTGACGACCGAAAAGTCGGGGGGTTGTTTTATATATTAATTTTGTATTGTGTATTTATTGTTTATTTAATAATTTATTTATTACAATAAAGATTAAAAATTAATCATTTATTAATAATCGTTTAACCGTCCCATGTTCCCTGTGGTTGGTTGTTAATGTAGCGCGAATGAATATCGCATTTCGCTCGTCACTTTTATTATTCTATTTCGTTTTGAAAAATGAAATAATAAATATTATTTTTAAAAATTGGCTTTATTTGATGTGTTTTTTACACCGTTTCAAAAAAACTATACGCGACAAAAAAAATATATTTTTTAGCATAATGCTGTACGCTTAAATAGAGTTACGCCTCTTCAAAATAATAAAAATTTTCCAACGCGTCTCAATCGATCCATCACAGCCGCAGACAAATGAGACTATTTCGGTTTGAACTTCTGGTGGTGTCATTAATTAAAAATGCTTCGTTTCTTAAGAGCTTCATTTAGTGGGTCTCGTCGCACGCATCACCACATTTTTTTCTTCTGGCGATAGTTTTGCAGAACGTTAAAACAATATTTTTAAAATTTATTGAGCTGACATATTTGGTGATTTAAAATTTAGAGCGCAAAAATTGCTCAAAAACGTTACCGATATTCGCTCATTTTTGGCTCGTTGTGTCTTCTCGCTTAATACTTTTTCTAATAAATTATTCGAGAATGGAGATGCTGATGATTTAACGACCAAAAAAATTAAATTATCGTTAATTCTTCATAGTCTGGCGTCGCAACGAATAAAAGAGGGTAAAGGGCAACAAATCTCGACCCTCTTTTTTAGTCGCGATTATAAAATAGACTATGTTTAATTCGCATCGTTATCGAACTGGCGAGGACGTGTGAACGGAAAACGCGAGACGAGAGGTTGACTTTTAACAAATAAAATTCACCCGAGAAAGAAATTGAATTTTGATAACTCGCCTTTCGAAGAGCGAAACTTTTCTTTCAGCCTTTTTATGTAATTGGAAGGTCGAAACCTTGCGCTCGTCGCTTGTGCCTTCATCTTTCTACTTTTAAAAATTAATTTATTATATTTATATCCGATTCTTAGACCAGCTTAAGGAAGATATTGGATATACGATTGATATCTCTTCTCGTACCAATTCTTCGGTCACAAGAAAGGAAAGAGAGAGAAAACGAAAATATTATGAGTTATAATGAGAGTTCCCATCTGGAGGAAGATATTTTAATGTTTTTCACTTCACGCTTTAAGCGTATATTTCTTTTTTCAGCTGAAACAATAAAAATTCGAAAAAAATATTTATCATTATCCATTTTTATATTTAGTGTCGAGCGTGTTGCACGCACGCGTCTCCTATAAAAAAATATTGAAAGAGTCGGCGGGTATAAGATATTGTTCAAAGAAGTGAAAGAGCTCTAAATTCTCCGATTCTATCGAGATTTATTTTCAATACGTTTTTCTTAATTATTCTATTATCTATTATATTATTAATTTTAAACATTCCAAAACGTAGACCCATTTCGTTTTTTACACTTTGTGGAGATGATTTACCCGCAAATTTTTTACAGTATACTGTAATTTTTATTTTGCACTAACCACCCGAACTCAAAGACGAGCCTTTGCACTCGCGTTAAGAAATACGTAGCTTATCGCTTGTTATTTATTAAAAACAAAGTAGGTGAAATGCGTCGTGACTTATAATGAAAGAGGGTGTATATAATAAAAATATTAAGATAATTATTAAAAATCATTTTATTTCTGAAACTGAAAGATTAAAAAAAAGTTATTTAGTTTAAATAAATTAATTTTTTTTATAAAAGAAAAAATACGGACCTATGACGTATCTATCACTACTTAATCGCGTGCGTGGTAAAAGGCGTTCTCTCGCGGATAGGGCGCTCGCGCACGAAACGCGAAGATGTTTTCTAGCGATTCTACCCAAATTTGTCTAATATCGCTTGAGTAGAAACCGTCGCGTCGACTCGAAGTAATTGTATTTTAACGTTTGTAATCCGGTTTGGATTCCACTTCCACTGATTACCGCTAAGGGTGTTTAAACGATTGTTAAAATCGCTGCGGGAAGCGAGTTTTAATCGAAATGAGTATTTTTTTTTGCTTACGTAATTTACATTTGGTTCTTCACAACAACAATAACGCTTGTCAGGATCCATTTTTATGCACCTTTTAGATCGTAATTAATTAGACCTAATTACAAATTATCATCGTCATTGGTCTGGTCCCCGATGAACGTAAGAGAGAAGAGCGAGACGACTAAAAAAATTCTTCTCTCTTTGACGAAGGCGAATAAAACTTGGTAGTATAGCGCGTCATTGGTGATATTTTTCTCCAGCGATCATTTCATCGAAGAGACATTGACTGACCGACGATGCCAAAAAACGATGTCGACGGTCGCAAGCAGCAGCGCAGTCTCAAATACATTATTTGTTTATCGCTTTAATAATAAAAATATTAAAAACACATTTATTAATACCCTTTTTAAATTTAGCAATTTTTTATTTATTTTTATTTTCCTTTATTTAATTTAATAAGAATAATCATTTTAAAATTATTATTACATTAATAATTTATTATTATTTTTCTCAAAACATTTTAAAATTTTTATTTTTCCAAGTTTAAAACAAATTCGAATTTTGAATAAAAACAAATTAGTGTGGCTCGCGTGGAATGATTAAGAAACCGAATAATACGAAAAAAAATAAGGACTAGAGAAAATGTCACTGGAATAATAACCGACTGAGGTAAGACAAATTTCTTATCATAAAGAAGTTACGAGCTCTTGAATCTGGTCATCAAATCCACTTATTTTGAGATTCTTTATTATTTCAACGGTTCCCTCGATGGCGCTTTTTTTCAATCCTTCGTTTATTTCGGAAACGACCCTCTCGTGAGCCCGCTCGAAAGGAATTTTGCAATCTCGTAATCGCGTTTCTAAACAATTGTTCTTCGTCGTTAAAAGTTGAAACGCGTACCGGAATAACTCTTTATGATCAAAAATTCGGTCAACGTCTCGGGTCGATAATTTCAGTAGTTTAAGGGTCACGTTTTTCAAATCCAGTAAGTTGAAATCCCCGATATTTTCGTGATCCACGAAGTAAAATACGAAGTTTTCGTTCAATTCAACATCGAAATCAAAATCCACACGGCGTATTTCGCAGAACTTTTTCAGCTTAGATTTTAAGAGTTTTACCCCCTCGTCCCCGTCCCCGTCCCCGTCCCCGTCCCCGTCGTTTTCATAGTCGTTGCCTCGGAAAGAGCCGTGGAACTCTTTGAAAAGCGATAGGCTATATTTCGCGTAAAGGTCTTTTACGTATCGTTGTTGCGGGCGCTTTCCGTTTTCGAAGTCGAATTTTAACATCGTGGTGAAAAGGAGTATTTTCACGATTTCTAAAGAATTGTGATCCCTTAGGGTCTTCACCATTCGACCGATAAACTCGCGAACTATTAAGGTCACTAATTTTATTGTACCTTCTTCTTCTAGCTCATTTTGACGGGCGTACGTGAAATACAGGGGTTTAATTAAATTCTCCGATTGAAATTGAAAATTTTTAGTACCGGATTTTCCCCGCGCGCGTTTTCTCAGCGTCAATTCCGGCCGATTGATTAGCGCATTTCCGTAAATGATATAATCGTGGAAACTTAAATACGCGTTGGCGTTATCGACTACTAATTTCAGTACCTCCCAGGCGCGATCGGACCGATCGACGATTTGGGCTAATTTTATCCACGCGAATATCAGCGCGAAAAAGTGCGCGTAATAATCGACAATTCCGGGATTCTTTAAAACGCACATCGTACAAAGCCACGCGAATACCTTGGTGCGGAAAAGGGGCCTTATTACGCGCAAAAATTTCGGCGTAAAAACGGGTACGATCGCGTTGAAACTCGTATCTTTGTTTTTCCTAACAACTAGCGTTCGTCTTCCGTCTTGATAGGGATTGGAATCTAGCGCGATATTACTATAGAGGTCGTAATTACTTTTATCGCGGTAGTCGTCGATTAACGTTGCTCTCAGACTCCAAGATTTTTCGACGATTCTTTCGCTCGGCGAATCCCACAAAATCCTAATCGGAATACCGGTCATGGTAAAACAGTAACAAATATAACGCGCTCCTAGGTTTAGTATTTCGGGCATATAGTGGTCGAGAAAATCGCGAATCGGGGATTCGTTCGTCATCGCGCAACTATTATCGGAGACGTCCTCCTCGGTAAGTTTCCGCATATCCCCCGAACTGGATCTCAGAATTTCGAGGAACTCGTGCCGGTCAACTCCGTCGAGGGGGGGAGACATCGAATGCATATCTTCTTCGTTGATCACGTCGGGAGCAAAAACGTCTAAAAAATGCGCTAACGACTTTCCCGCGTTGTTCCAAATTCGTCGCGCGTGTAACTCGAAATTTTGGTTTATAGACCAAATAGCTTTTTCGCAGTCGTATTTTTTGTTTTTCTGATGATATAGTAACGCCCTTTTTTGAAACGACGTTTTATCCAAATTTTCGATCTCTCGCGTCTTGTTAGAATACCCGATTCGGACCAGCTCAAGCATCGTCGAAAGGCTTTGAATTAATTTGAATCTTTCGCATTCCAACCGTCTTTCCTCTCCTTCTAAAAACCGTGAATAGCTTTTTACGATGTGACGTCTCCATTGCGGAATTATTCGCTTATAAACTAGCTTTAAATCGTCGAAATTATCTATTTTAACTAACGTCAGCGCCAATTGCAAATACTCGCTCTTTGAATCTCCTAACGCGAATTTCAATTGCGATTTTAGGGTTTCGAAATTTGTCGCGAAGAACAAGAATTCGTCGAACGACGTGACACTCGAACATTTTTCGATAAAACACTTCGGTGTCGCGGGCCTCTCGTCCGGGAAAACCGGGCGAAGACATCCGATCGGTTCGAACAATAAGGTGGCTTTTCCCTCCACCATCAATTGGGCGATCGCGCTGCGAACAATTCCCGAGTCGAATTCGACCACGCAACAAATTTTATTCATCACCACGAGCTCGTAAACCTTGAGTCCCAACGATCTCCTTTTACATCCAACCAAAGCCTAACCAGGCATGATTTCTTATGAATAAATAACCTTAATGAGGGGCGGACCTAAAAAAATTTGTTGATAGATAAAGCAAGTTTATAATATTAATAAGGAAAAATAAGTGTATCGGTATCCTACTAATTTCTGTACACATCCTTAAAAAAATATATATTTATTTTTTCTTATAAATGTTTAAAGTTGGAGCTATGAATAATGGAGTAAAATAAAAGTAATATTCGTTAATATTTGATATCGTGAACGATTTTTTAATTATATCACCCGCTGCCGCTCGTCTCGTCTTTGCTCAGGACGTCGTTGAAAACTTTCAAAATTTTCTTTTCCAAAACGAACGAATAATATTCTACTTCCTCGATGCCCCTAGACGGTTTTCCGAGTCGTTTTTCCACCACGTTTAGGGGGAAGAAGATACGCTCGTAATCCGAAAATGATCTTTGAACCGCTCTGAACACCGGGCAGCACGCGTCTCTCCACAGAGGAACCTTTTGAAAGGGGTCGTGGGGTATAAATTTGTTGACTAGAGTATTGTTTTCACCCGGACATTTAGCTTGTCTCAACGAGATGTCGATGTAGCTCGGATAATTGTATATCACGCCGTCTTTCACCCACGCTTTAAACCCGTAGGGTCTTACTACTATCGTTCCGTTGGTGTCGTCTTTTTTACGCACCTCTATTCCCTGAAGATTAGGGGGTAAAATCGAATCGAAAATTTCCAGCGTTCGAATGTATCGATCGAGGTGGGGGTTGTCGCTCGGGAACGTTTTATTCCGTGTCGATAAAAACATTATATCATTTCTACGAAATCGCCGTTGCTGTTGGTACTATAATAATAATAATACATACATAATAAATAATAATATACGCCAATGCATTTTCATTTCCCAAATGAAGTCTTCATCGAAATGGATTGATAAGAAAATTAAAATATTTTGTTGTCAATGGCCATATACATATAACATATTATTTCATTCTTTAGGTGTTTTCGAGTAACATTTTTTATTATAACGTGCGGACATATTTATTCATCTTTTTTGGAGGGGGAATAAAAGAAGAAGAAGAAAAGAAGAGAAAAGAAGAAAAGAAGTAACGAACAAGAAAGAACAAGTAGACGACTTAATGATGATGATTGATGATGATTATGATTGATTATCGAAAAGGTTTCTTCTACCGTGGTAAATTTCCCACGCTCTCGCTGCCGCCGATCACGATTTTCGTTTATTAAAGGTTCAACGTATAAGGAAAGAAAGTGAGCGTGATTCGAATGATCCGCAACGCATCGCTCCGATTTTAAAACGTCTTTCAATAAACCCTCCAACAACTCGCGCGCGCTCGATTTTAAATAACATGGAGAGGTAGTTCGTGGCTAAACCTGCGTGGGGCATTTCTTACGAAGCTAAGCACAGAGACTGAAAACAAACCCCAATCCGAAAAACGGTCTAAATCTAATACAGCAAGGAAATACTAAAATACTTCAATCTCATATCTCATAAACTGATATTACGTAATTAATTAACATTACGATTACAAGGGAGATCATAACTAAATGAAATTAGTCCCCAAGGTAAATATGTGTTTGTGGGCTTGCAAAATTTTACTTTTACTGCTCGCAATCCCACCGACTATACATTACTTGGGACTAATTTCTTTAATTTCTATCTCCTTTAATCATAAAATTGCGGGTCTAAGTCCGCATCACAAGCCCTTTGGTTATTTGTTAATGATTGGGAGTTTTTCCATGAAGAAATCATCTTTCTCCGTAAATTTTCTAAACTTTAGTCTTTATCCCTCTACATTTTTATAAAACTTGTTTACTCGTTTTCGTAGCACTTATCGCCCCTAAAACTATATAGCATGTGATGTTTCCTAAACTTCCTGTTTAATGCTCGGTTCCCATGCATTGGACCCCTTTCCCAATGTT
>JABUQX010057718.1:27500-50465 GCA_015478945.1 Trachelipus rathkii
ATAGCTTACAGCATAATAATCTATAAATACATTCTGAGCTCACTCGGATCTACTCTACTGCTCATAATATTAATTAATATCATATCATCATACTATACATTGCGTACATAAATTTGTTAATAGATTGAGATTTATCACATCGCAAATTATTTCATTAACTTACACCTAGCAGCTCTGTAGATAATAAACCGCTCGAGCTCACGTCGTTAAGTCTCGGTTTAGATTACATGTCCGTATATATCAGCAGTTTTCCTTCAGATTCTTTACTCTCTTGGTCTCGCTTAACTCTTTTTCTGTTATCGGAGGGGAGCAAGCGAGAGACATGTAATGTTACTAGTGTATTCCCCTAGCCAATATACTCCTTTCTTATATAATTACGAGTATCTTTAATAGTGTCTTCTTCTTAAAAAATTTTCATGATATATTAGATTTCTGAATTTTATAACAGTATTTTTCCTGTGATTATGATCATACCGCTTTACCCTATAGTTAAAAGGTAACTCAACAGAACACCTGCTCTCTGCGCTCAACATCCACTGATCGATATATTTACTCTCTGTGAGCATACTCACTCACTACCTACTATCATATAATCTAACGGTTTCTTTATTGACCATTTTAAGCAATAATATTTTTAATATGATACGATATACTTTTTTCCTTTATAATTAGTATAACATTCCTCTTGCCTTCTCTTGAGACGTTTTTTGATATTCGATCAAATTATATACTATGCTCTCGTGTTTTAATACGATCATATAATTATTTAATCATATGATATCTATCATTTCTGTAACTCCTAGCCATGTTATTGAGCATATTTCACTTAATTGAAAATGCCTTCGATATCTTGTCTAACTCGCAACTCACCTATAATTATTCCAGTTTTCATTTCCTCCATTTACTTTATTTATGATTCATCTTAATAATACTTATTACTTTCATTATTCATTATTATTCATATAAATCTTAACCTTATATATTCTCACTTTCCTTATGTATTCCATTAATTATTATTATTCACCATCTATTACTCTAACATGTATTCATTATATTATTATACTCATTATTATTTTTTCATTTAACTTTAATTAATTAGAGCCAAATTATAATATTTAATTATATTAATTATTATTACTCTCATACATGCAATTATTATCCACTAAGATGTTTAATTTTTAAATATACAAATCTCCACTCACAATTTCTCTCATTACGGCCAATTATTCAGTTTAAGCAACAATACATCAAATACGATCTACTATCATAAAAAATTATATTTGCAATTCTAAATTGGCTCAATAAAATAAATTAATGTTTTATCACCATTATACTGTTGCTACCCTTAAATTATATACGTATTTATTGTAATCCAACTTATCGCGCTTACACATATATATAAAGTAAAGCTTTCACTTATTCCCTTTTGAGCTCTTATAAGTAGATCACAAATTTTATAAATTAATCATCACTTAAAATCTATAACAATTTCAAGAGTATTCTTTAGTTATAATAATAATATTTATATTAGCCTCCTGTATTACTTTTCTAATACTCTTATAAAAAAAAGCTTCTTACTGTTCATTAGTACGTAATATTTCGTGATAATATAATTATCACCTAGTGAATATTAATATAAATTAACACATATTCACCATAAGCTATATCTTTACTTATGATAAACTTCCTCTATCATTGCTTATATTTAGACTATATCAATACTCACTCAAATACGCTATTCTTTATATAACTTTTAAAACCGCTTTAGCATATCCCTATATATATCATTCCACCTATAACTTCACACTGTTTAATCTATTTACTATTATCTATCTAAACTTTAGCACATAACCCACATTAACTCATTATCTTTTGCACTGACTTAACAAATTATGCACTTCCTTTATCACATTAATTGCTTCCAGATTATATTATTCAAGTTTCAACTTGTTCAATTATTAATAACTGATTTACTATTTAGCTAGGCCGTGTTCATATAAATATAATATATACTTATATCCTTATTATAATCATATATATGTATATTGTTCTCACACTATATTAATAACTTATACTTTATATCTCTCAATATAAAATTTTAAACCATAACTACTATATATATATCATTATACTCATTCTGTATCTACTCAATTCATTCATCCTAATCCATAATAGTCCTCATAACTTAACTTTAAATTTTACATGAACAATACATAAATATATAATATATATTATATAATACCGATATTAGTCTATGTCGTCTCGAGTTGTGTCGGTGCTTGTGTGAAATGTGTGTGCCCTGTATCCAGAGAGTTTAGACATATGCCGAGCGCAAATGTGGATATAAGCGCGTTCACACCAATTCTCCTTCTTTCACGACAGCGTAGCTCACCAATTAATATAGAGTGCCACCTAAACTCGTCTCACGCATTCTGCAGCGCGAAGCGTAGATTCGCTCACGCTATAACCCGTAGCGACGTGGATGAGTTACTCTCACCTTAAAAGCAAAAACATGTCATAAGTATAACTTATGGATACTGCTTGGGGTGTTTTAATATGCTATGTATGGATTTGAAAGTATGAGCCACAAGAATACACAATTGATAGCTTACAATTAATCTCATCTTACTCGAAACATAGACGGAAGAAAGTACAAATACACACTCATTAACGCGCCATACCATGTACATCAAGAAAAGAAATAAAAACGAATACGAAAAGAACAAGATCAGAAAAAAAGAAAAGAGAAATAGAAGATAATGAAAGTGCGAGCAAATCTTCACAAGAAACAATCATTTCATAAAGAACAAATTTTGCTTCTCCATCTCTCTCTCTCTCTCGCCCATCTCTCTCTCTCTCTCCTCATCTCCTCTCTACCTCTCTCTCTCTCTCCCTCTCTTCTCTTTCTCTCTTCTCTCTCCTCTCTCTTCTCTTCATAAAGAGTAATCGTTGGTTTCAAATTGAATCTCAAAAGAAAATCATCTCTGTAGGAACGAGATTATCCGTAGATATATCACCTGATAAAGGATTTTGTTGAAGAACTCGAAGACTCGAAGGACTCGAGGACATTTAGAATGATGACTCATATTCTCATCATTCTTTTTTTCTATTTTCATTCCTGCCAATCTGCTTTGTAAAATTTCATTTTTTTTTCGTGATCAATAAGGATTGTAATCTACCGGAGGTGAATATATAGTAAAAAATCTTATTTAAGTTTGAGAATAATATTAAAAAGAAAATGATATTGGATATAAAATAGTAAAATAACATTAAATAAAATTTAAATTAATAATAATTTTAAAATATAAATGAAGTAAGGAAAACCTTAAACACATATTAAGAAAAGTATTAATTTATTTATCCTATTTATTATAATACTATCTATAACATTATATATATAATTATATTAATTATATATATATATTATATATATATATATATATTATATATATATATATATATATTACATATATATATATATATATATTAATTAATATATATAGTATATATATATATATATTAATATATATATATATATATAAATATATATACTATAAATATAGTTATATTAAATATAATCCGTAATTAATAGTCCAATTATTTAGGCCTAGAGGGGTTTGAGAGGTATATATTATACTTATAATTAGTATTATATAATTTATATATAATATACCAATATCTAATTTTATAAAGAAAAAAAGTAAAGATTTAATTTTATATTAATAAATAACATATATTAAATAAAAATAAAATAATCTCAATTCTATTATTTGATTTTATAATAATATAAATAAAAATACTAGTTATAGTATTATATTTTTTTTCACCATATAATAAAAAAGAAACTCATATATACATAATTAATATAATAAAAATAACTATACTAGTTATTTTTTATCAGTACATACTATACTATTATATCTCATATATATTATATATATATATATAATATATCCTATTTTAACTCTTACTAGTACACCTTATAAACCCTTATATTATAAGTAGGTAATATCAAATTACTATATAATATATATATATTACACTATACCTATATATAACTATAATATTATATATATAGTATAAATATATTATATAATATATATATATATTGCTCTTACACTTCACCAATTACTCCTTGTAGAAACTATAACTTCACTCTATAATTAATAACGTATACTTATTATACACACTCCAATAAAATATCCAATCATTATCACCAATACTATCTAGAGTAATAATTACCTTCACGAGTTTACTTATATAGTAATATCATATATTTCACATCACCACTATACTATAGTTATAAATATTATTTATTATTATCACCTAATACTAATTGAAGAAATAAATTTTTTTTTATAACTTATGAACTCTAGCATCATAAATATAGACTATTTAAAAGAAAGATAAAAGTTAATATTAAGTTTCTAAATATATAATGAATAAAATAAACTCAATATTTAATAGGCTCGCGAGAAATAAATATGAATTTTTTTTACCCCATTTTACAACTCAAAACGGGGTAAAAAAAAATCTTTTTTTTTGTTTTATTTTGTTTTTCTTTTTTTACTTTTTTGAGAATAAATAAATGTACAATAATAACCTTTATTCACATTTGAAGAAGAAAATATATATATATTTTTTTTTTCTTTTTATTTTGAATCATAACAAAAGGATCAACTTCATAATGAATGAATTTTCTTTCCCTCTTTAAAAAATTATTGTTATTATTATTATTATTATTATTATTATTATTATTATTATTATTATTATTATTATTATATTCATTATTATCTTATTCACCTTATTATTATATTATTCATATATTCATTACCCTAAATTAAATCAATATCCATTATGAATTCTTATTTTTTTATCATTACTTTATTGTTTCTTCCATTATTATTTCCACCATTCCTGTCTCCATATCCATCACACCAATTATATTACTATACTTATCTATTATTATTATTATTATTATTAATTATCATTATTATAATTATCATTGAATTCAATTATTAATTATTATTAATTATTATTATTATTATTACTTGTAGTATCACCATTCACAGCAACTCAGGAATAAGCAGCGGCTGCAGATTACTAGGGATGACAAATAACCAATCAAAAGTTCATGAATGTATTATGATAAATTAAGCAAAATTGAGATTTTTTTTTTTAATAGTAATAAACTTAACCAAGATCGAAATTGATTAAGTAGAGGTGTTACAAATAGGAAAGTAAGATTGAAACCCTTGGAATATTTAAAAAAATTTACTAAATTTTTAAAGAAAATTTTCATTATATATATATATATATTATATATATAATATAATATATATATATATATATATATATATATATATAATATATAATATATATATAATCTATTATTACTGTTATTATTATTGTGATAGTAATTTATTATTCACTGAGAGTTATGAGTTCTTTCCAATACATTATTATAATATACCTATATATATACTGTGAATATATTATATATATATTTTTATATATATATATACTATATATATATATATATTCACCTATATATATATAATATATATAACTATTATATAGTAATATTTATATTATTACAGTATATCACATAAGTACTATAAACTATATATATACCATCTATATATATACCTATCTACTAATTAATATATATCTAAAGTATACTAATATGAGTTCCCCTTATTTACTCAATATTCTATTAACACCACTCGTCAAAATTAACGCACCACAAGGTCTACGTGGCGTAGAAGGATAGAAATAGGTTCGCCGCTTTGAAGTATAACGCCGACAGTACACTTTATTCTCTGGAAGCAATAAGGAGAAATGCACATGTGTGGACTTCCTCCCCAGACACGTAGGTTTTGAATAGAGTGTGAGGCCAAGGTGCCAGCCAAAGGGTCTCGCAGTAGGGTTCGGAGGTTCGGCGCTGCAAACACAAAATGTTGGTACGTACGGCGACGGCCGCGTCGGGGTGTTTGGGTCTGTCTCAATACCGGTATGGCCCCCTCTGGGCAGGGATGTGACTGAGCCTGACCACCAGGTCCTGGCCATGCTCTCCGATAAGCTGGGCGAATGTCCTGGCCCGTGAGTTCCGTGCATGCCTCTTGCAGGTTTTTGTTTTTCCCTAAGTGTATCGTGGTGCCAGCCCCAATACTGCAGCCATTATCTGTAGGATGGTACAATAGTTACACTACTGATGGCTTTCGTCTGTGTTGGTGTGGGGTTTCAGGGGTTAGGGGTTGTAGGGCTTAGGGGCCTTCCACGTTCCTAAGCCCGCGTAGGTGACATTTACCTATAGTGGTCCGCGTTATTTGTTGACGAGTAAATATATATATATATATATATATATAATATATATATAATATATAATTTATATATATATATTCCTCTATTATATACTCATTTATGTTTATATGTCATATCCATATATATATACCTTTATATAGTATAATATACTATTTAATATAAATATGGCTAATTTGTACCTCATCTACTCTATAGAACCCCAAAGGGATGGGCGTGGTAACTATATTAGTAACTGAGAGAGAGTGCTTATTTTTTTACACTAAAATCATATGTTATTATATATATAAACCAGTTGGAAGAATTTGTTGAGTTTAGAGATAATATTATTTTTAGAGAGAAAATGTCTTTTAAAAAATTGATTATTTTTTTTCATATGTGATTATTTATATTTGAAGTGAGTATTCATGTCGGTCTCAGCTGACAACACGTGCGTTGGTTTCGACCCCCAGAGGAGTCGCAAGTTTTCGCTAATATAACTTATTTCATCTCTTAGCACCCATAGGTTACCATACATTTATTTTTACTCTATATAGCCCGTGACCACGAACTTAGCTCTTACGAGATCCTGAGTCTAAAAATAGTAATTGAAACAGATTCCAATAGAATTACTAATAAATTTCTACAGAAAGAGAGAGAGTAAGGTACAGGAAACGATTAGGAATGAAAACTCTGTTGATATTTAACATTGAAAAGAGGGCTCAGGATAAAAAAATCGCTTATAAGACATGAGATTTTTGCGAGATTATAGCTCTAATTGAGTTCATGTTATGTGATTTTCCAGTTTCGGTTAGATATAATTCCCAAACCAGTGTTTCCTTATTGTATGTTCGTTCTACTAGTCGCATACATTGTGCGTTGTGTTAGTATATCGTAAACCCACCCTACGTATTGTTTGTATATAGCGCATATTTTATATCCTTTACCATTCCTACAAATCATCTCTTGACTTCATATACTCCTATATATCACTATTATCCCACCTATTCACTTAGTTAACATTCTTACTTTCGCCTACTTTAGCACATCCACATACTTTCTTTGCACTACTAACAATTGCTTATTTCATTTTGCATGTCATTAATATCACATATATATATATATAATATTAATACTATATATATATATATATTTATATTGATAAATTATATATATATATTAATTAATATATATTAATATATTAATATATTAATATATTTAATATATATATCCATGAGAATGCCTTAATATAGCAGCCTCGGTAGAGAGTCTCAGTGTCGAGAGCCGTAAACGACCTTTAATTACTATAAAACTATTTTAGGCGAATAAATTGTATGAATCTGATATGGGTTAACTAAATTGAGAATGTTTAGTAGGAGAATATAATTAGTTTAGATAGTAGAGTAAAGAGAGAGAAGTGTTAAATAGGAAATGTATAATTTATATAATTATATGAAAGGGCAAATTTTGTAATGTTCTGACAGCTCCGTCTCAGGGTGACTTGAGAAAACACACAGATGAAGGAAGAGTGCATTGGATATAATAAGATGCGATACGTGTCATAATGTGAACAATGTGATGACGTGATGGTGAAAGATGTAAGGGACACGGTATAATTGATGAAGAGAGAATGAGTTAAGAGGGAGTTGATTGCAATTGAGATACCAACATGTGGTTATATGACAGCTAGTGAGGTATGACTTGAATATGGTTATTTAGATTGTAGGGACAGTCTCATTGAATCTATCTAGGATGGTCCTCAAATTTAACCGTATATTGAAAAAGAGAGGCTCAAGGTATGTGAATGGCGTTTCATGTGTACGTTGGGTCCCTATCAATGAGTGTGAGATATCAAAATCGTTTGCATTATGTATAGGAGACGATATATTTTAGAGAAATAAGCTATCGAGATAGTTAATGCACTTCTGGTACTATGGTGTTGTAGTTAGCGCCATTCAGAGGTCAGATTCGTATAGTCCTATTTGGGGTATCTTTGACACTCGGTTCGTATAATATTCGGTAATCAAAAGAGCGATGATGAGTGTCACTTCTAATTCAACAGCGCAATTGTTTGTGAGGCGGGTGTGAGGGATGAAATGAGATATTGCGATAGAGGCTAGGAGTGAGGAAATTAGGTTGAGCATTTCTGTGAAGAGAGCAGGTATGATGTGTCAGTAATACTTCTGTTTCTTACCACACTACCATAGTTCCACGGTTAAGTTCAGCATTTATTAAGACTTCATAATGTAGTATTGGCTTATAGCTAGACGATGAGGAGCATATATCGTCACTAATAAGTAAGAATGATAGTATGAAATTGTAAATATGTATGATCGTTAAGGTTGAAAGAAGGATGAATTAGATATAAGTAATATGTTATTGTGATTGAGAGTATTACTATACTCGGAGAGTGTTTCTTATGGAATAGTGGATTACACGTGATGATTTTATGTTGCTTATATATGATATAAATTCAGTAAGTTAGTTTGGAGGGACTTTTAGGAGAGATAAAGACGTACTAAGAAAAGGGATTATGTATTAGGAAGTGGAGAGAGTATTGAGAGATTATTCTAATCGCAGCTCGTGTCACTGTTTAAGGTAACCACAGTACCAATAAGGGTAAAGTAGTGTCTATCTGCATCGCGGCTCGTCTAGTGATACACTCATCCGCGTTTGAATGTCTGCAACAAGTCTGATACTTGACGTCCAATCATCTGGGGGGCAATGAAGGAATGCAATCCTTCGTTAGTTCATCGCTGCATCATCAGGAAAGTCTGTGTGGATGTGTCAAATGCTCAGGAAAGTAAGAATGTTATCACTCAGTCCGAATCGGTGGTACATGAAGAGGTGATGTATCAGCGTTATCAAGTAAAAAAGCAAGCGTGGCTTGACTGTCTCCAAAAGCGCAAATCATGAAGATTCAAATCAAGAAAGAGGAATTGGATTATCTATATCAGGAGTGCGATAAACTATGTAACATATCCTAAATACAGGTCGTCACTTCGTTCAGGCAGAATAACAAGATCGGTAATACTGAATCTTCTTTGTCGTAAGTGTAGGACGTGATGTAAATAGTAAGGACATACATATAATGAGAGAAATAGATAAGTACCTTCTATTAACTTGAGAAGGAAGCGCGATAAAATGGTTAATATAGTAAAATTGAGAATTAATGATATCTGCTTAGAATAATGAATAATGATGGTATGTCTATTTAAGTAACTGATGAAAATTAGGAATGTGAATGATATAGGGAGTGTGGGATAAGAACACTCCGAAAATTACTGCACAATATTATAACAGTAATATGATTAGAGTATGTAAGTTAGTGAACTGATGTGTTATGGTTTTAGAGGTTAACATAAGATAAGAGAATAGGTAATATTTGGGTGAGATGATGGTATTATTAAAGTAAGGAGGAGGTATAATAGGGTATAGGTAGTGAGAAAGTTGAATGAATTAATGAGTAAAATCTGCAGGTTAATATAGAAATGAATATTACTAGTGTATATGATGATCAAATGTAATAAGCGTAGAAAGCGAGAATGGTGATTGATATTTCTTCTAATTATGATCCATCCTTGTAAATATGTGAACTTTTGATTTGATTATGGATTAATTCTAATGTATACCGTACTATATATATTATACTATATGTATATAATTAAGGGTAAGGGATAAGAAAGGGGAACTGTAAGTAAAATATTATTAAGGTAATGAAGAATATAAAGTTTTATATTATTGTATAGTGTATTATGATTAGGGAAGGTATATGCTGTATTTTGGTCGAATTAGAGTATATACGGTCTGAGTGACCTGAGGGACTGAGAAATTTGTAGTGAAGAACAATGGGTATGCAGTTTAAGGAGTTTGGTAAGAAGATGGTGTTGAGTATAATCCAAATCTTTTAAATACATTGAAAATACAAATGATATGAGAAATATGTAGGGGAAGAAGAAGATTAATAAATTTAGTATATTAGGTTTTTTGGATTTGTAAATGGCCCGTAATGATAGATGATTTAATAGTAGGAGACGTTATGGCAGTATTAATTATAGTATATTAGATTAATATATGGTGGTTGGTGGTATATATGGTATCTTTCTGAATGGATACAAAAAGTATGTTATAGTTACGATAAGTGAAGCGTGTGTTATAAAGAAATATATATGTGTTTTGTCACATGTGATTATATGGTTAGGATTAATATTGATCGGAGTAGTAACTAAGGGTTGTATGTTATGTCTCCTTATGGTTTATTATCAAATTTAATATGTAAATTATGGATGGAGTTATGAAAAGAATTTTGAAGGTAGGGATAATGGCAGGATATATATGGTTAGTATAGTATATGGTGGAGAATGGAGTATGAAGTGTAAGGGTATGTATATACTACTCAATTATTATATGCGTAAGATTAGATTTGGTTATTCATTGTGTGGCGTAATGCTAGAGAGAGTTTGTATAGAGGATTGATTTTTTTATGATTTGTATGTGGAGTTGTTTGGTCTCATTGGGTTTGTGTGTATTAAGTGTAGTGCTTGTGACTTTGTGAGATATATTAGACGTGGTTTATATTGACGTATTGTTTGCGTTTATGGTGCGAGTGAGGACACTCCTCAGTGTGAAGGTATGTTAGATGGTGAGCAGCTAGAACAAGTGTCTGAGTTTAAATATTTAGGGTATATGTTGGATGAGAAGGGAACGGACGATGCAGAGTGTAGTAGGAAGTTGTGAATGGCAGGAAGGTGGCTGGTGCAATTAAATCGTTGGTGAATGCAAAAGGACTAAGTCTTGAGTGTGCTAGGGTCTTACATGAGGGTATGTTGTTACCTGTGTTATTGTATGGTAGTGAGACTATGGTCTGGAATAAGAAGTATAGATCTAAAGTTCAATGTGTTCAGATGGACAATCTTAGGGGTGTGCTAGGTGTGAGAAGAATTGATAAAGAGAGGATTGACGTTTTAGAGAGTGGTGTGGTGTGAAGAAAGGGGTAAAATAGAGAAGAATAAATGAAAGTATGTTTGAGATGGTTTGGGTCATGTGGAAAGGGGATGAATGATAGTAGGTTGGTTAAGGCGGATGTATAGTGGTGGTGTGTTGGGAACCGACCGCTGGGAGACCGAAGAGAAAGTGGATTGAGTCGGTGAACGAATGTCTGAAGGAGAGAAATGTGAGTTTGGCAGAGGCGAGAATAAAGGTGCATGATAGGAGAGAATGGCGGTGTTTTGTATGGGGGCATGGTTGTGGCCCACCTGGGCCAGGGGATGAACCCTTACATTGACGATTTACCATAGTGAGGGTCCGTCGCGTCCCATGATGCTCTAGGGTGGATTTTCTGTCTGTGACGAGCTCTCACTAATTAATGGTACAGAGGGGGCGGTAAGGCTGGGCTTTCTTTTCGACGTTTGTCATGTTCTCCTACTGCTTTTCCTTTTCCGATGCTTGTACAGCACCTTACCCCCAAGTCTTGGGGCAAAGAGGAAAAGAGAAGAAAGAAAAAAAAGAAAGATATATATATTATATATATATAATATATATATATATATATATATATATAATATATATATTATATATATATATTTATATATATATTATATATATATATATATATTATCAGTTTTTTGTAACTTTATCAACTTTCTTTAGCGTTCCATTAGAAACAATAAAGAGTACGTCGCCTTAAAATATTTTATTCAATTACAAATATATTAATTTATAAAGAAAGTGTGAATCATAAAAATAAATAGAAGAATTACATCTTTAATGTTATAATTTGCAAAGAGTGGACACAATCAATCATTAGATGGACAAAAAGTATTTGATGAGTTAGGAAGAGCAACGAGCAACTTTACTAATGAGGGTTAAAAGCTTTTGAACTTTGCAGGTCGCGGAATTCATTGAAAACACCCGTTATATATAATATATATATTATATATATATATATACTAAATAAAAATCTGTGTATTATATATATAATATATAATATATATATATATAATATATATATATTATATATATATATAGTATATATATATATATATATATATATATATATATATATATATATATTTTATATATATTATATATATATATATATGTATATATATATATATAAATATATATATAAATATATATATATATATATATATATATATATATAAAGCTAATGAAAAATCTGTGTTCCATCAGATCCTTTACAATTGATATAAAAACTCTTATAGTTCAAATAAAAAGGCTCAGTAATTTGATGACAGTTTCATCAGAAAGAAGAAAAGCTTAATAGCTTCTCTCCTTAAATGGATTCGGGAAATAAAGGAGGATAACTCTCTCTCTCTCTCTCTCTCTCTCTCTCTCTCTCCTCTCTCTCTCTCTCTCTCTCTCTCTCTCTCTCTCTCTCTCTCTTACCGTCACACTATGAAAATACTCTTTAAATATTACACATGTTGTGTGTTTTATAAAATGTCAAGAACGAGGAAAAATTGAACAATTAAAATAAATTTAACATTTTAATTATTTACAAGAAAGCTACTACGACGGCATAGGTTTACAACCCTCGCCAACCCCAAACCCAAACCCATCCCCCCCCCAACCCCGCCAACTCCTCCACCCAAGCCCTAGGGTTACTAATGTCAAAGTAAACTACTGCACTCGGGTAATTAACTTAAATTCTGATTTTAATTATTTAATTAATTTAGGCATTAATTTCAAATAATATTAAATACTTATTTTAATTTAATAAAAGTAATTTAATTAAGTGTTGATTAACAATTAATTTTTAAGAAAATCTATTTCAGTACAAATAAATGCTAAATACTGAAGGATTTAATTTTTTCTTCTTAACAGATTTTCAAAAATATTATTATTATTATTATTATTATTATTATTATTATTATTATTATTATTATTATTATTATTATTATTATTATTATTATTATTATTATTATTATTATTATTATTATTATTATTATTATTTATGATTATTATTATTATTATTATTATTATTATTATTATTATTATTATTATTATTAAAATAGAGGACTGATTTAATAAAATACAAACATTTAGCATTCAATCTTGAATTGATAACACAACAAATAAATAATTGTTCGTGAACAATGCCACAAAGGATGCCGACAATAGAGGCACCACTATGGCCCTGTGTGGCTCGCTACAATGAAGAATGATCTTATTCTCTTCGGTGTTTCTTAGAAGATAAAAGATCAAACAAAAAGTTCTCTAATAAAAGATTTACTTTCAAACTTTTATCGCTTTAAATAATTTTTCGGGGATAAATAATTATAAAACTTTATATTTTGAGCGCTTATAAAATTGATGTTGTTCCGTTCGGGCAGGATAAATACACAACTACATCCATATTCACACACACACACCTACAACACACCACCTACACACAAACCCTCACAACCACACCACACACAAACACATGCCCACATACGAACACCGACACACACGCACACACGCACACACGCATGCTATATATATATATATATATATATATATATATATATATAAAATATATATATATATATATATTTAAATATAATATATATTTATAGTATATATATATTATATATATATAATATATATATATATAATATATATATATATATATATATATTATATAATATATAAATATAATGAAAACCAGAGCCCAAAGCAAGCTCTAAACATTTTTAGAACAAATAAAGTCTTTAGTGAAAAAATTTGTTTTATTAACATTTATATTAATTTGACAGCGGTTTATTAAACTATTTATGATTGAATCTAAGTTGAAAGCACAATACTAAAAAAATAAATATTGGTAATTACTAATATTAACTTTAGACATTTCGGAAAAAAAAAACTGATCATTCCCCATTCATCAGGACACTTGAATATTATAATTAAACAAATAATAGTAGGATGTTTGGTGATATGTGACAAAAAATCTATAAAACAGTGCTAATATCACATAAATTTAATAGTTTGAAATGCAAAATAGAATAATTTGTAGATGAAGTGAGCCGCCTTCGCTATGATGACGGGTTATAGAGTGGCTAAACTCTCCCAACTGAAAGGCCAAATCTCTTCGGCCTCCTATTTTCCTCTAACTCAACCCTGGACGATTCGCATTCCTCCTCCTCCACATTCTCCTCTCAGGTGTCCTATGTCTTTGCTGTGATTACATTGATCGGGTGCATGGCTCCTGAATCTATGAACGTAGGAAGGTGGGGGCCGGATGACATTCCCATCCCGCAGTTTTGAGGGAGTTGCTTCCCGAGCTGCCCTCCCCTCTTTCAACTATATTCTCTTGTCCAATACTAACACTTTCCCCTCAGTGTTGGAAGCACGCACAAGTCCAACCTATTCCGAAAAAGGAAGGCCGCTCTGATCCCTAAACTATCGCCTTATAGCTCCTCACCTGTATCTATCTAAGATCTTTGAAACCCTTCTTAATTCTCACTTCTTAGACAATCTGGAATCTCATTCTCTTCCTTTTCCGATCGCCAGTACGGCTTTCGCGCTCGAGGTCTACTGGTAATATACTTTCCTATTTAGCCGATTTATGGTTTTCCGCCGACGAACTACGGGGAACTTGCGTGTTGGCGCTTGACATATCCAAAATTTGACCGGGTATGGCACGTCACTGCTCTCCAAGCTCCCCTCCTTTGCGTTTCCTTCTTCTCTTTCTTACTTATGTCTAGCCTTCTTTCAAGTCGCTCAATATCGCTTTGGTTGATTGGAGCGACTTCTTCTTTTTCTGTTAATAGTAGTGGTTTCCTCAGAGTTCTGTCTTATTCTCCTACTTTATTCTTACTTTTCATTAATGATCTTCTCACCTGCATCATCTAACTCTATCCACTCATATGCCGATACTCGACCCTTCATTCTTCAACTCATTTTCAATTCTGCCTCCCTCTTTTACTTCTTAGAATTGCCTCTTCTTAATCGTTTCCGAATTCTATTCTCGCCTGATCATGGAATTGTTTTCTGATGGGGTCTACTCAACCTTGGGAAATTCCATTCTTTTAAAAATTCAACTTCTAACAATTCTCCTCTCTAAGACACCTTCTAAATTTCCTATCTCTTTCGACGTCTCGTCTCTTCCTGTTACAATATAAAACATCCTTGGCCTTAAATAAACAAAAATGTCTTGGAATCCTTATGTCACAACAGTTGTTAGGGCGGAATCCAAAAACCTGGGATTTATGTTAGACTCAGATGAATTTTTCCTCTTCTCAGTTACTTTCCAGCTATACAAGGGCCTTATCATCCGCCCTTGTATGAGTACTGTTCTCATATCTGGTTTCACCCGGCTTTTGGACAGGGTCGAGTCAAAAGCCAAAAGCTTATAAAAACTGTTCTGTACTTTCCAGTTCACTTGACCCTCTATCTTTGCGCGCGATGTTGGTGCTTTATCTCTTTACTATAGGTACCGCAGCGGCAGGTGTTCAAAACTTACTACTCGCGTACCACCACCTTTGACGCCCTCGTAGCACAAGGGTGCTGTGTCTGCGCACGATTTGTGTGATGTGGTAAACTCCAGGCTAGTCGTTGCGCGTGCTTCCTTCTTTCCTGCCACATCTTTTCTGTGGAATTCTCTTATCTTCTGTGTTTCCCGCTGAATTTAATCTCCTCACTAAAGCCTGCGTCTGTGCTCACTCATATGCGTAATTTGCGCTAGATGAATTTTAGTCGCGCAAACACCCCCTCCCTGAATTAGGGCTCTGCCGTGAGTGGTGGTTGACACTTTGAAAAAAAAAAAAAAAAAGTTTTCTTGTTTATTTAAGGGAAAAATTAAATCAAATAAATAAATATGTTGCTTGTTAATCTTGGCATTTAGTCAGAAATGAGTTGCTTAGTTTCTCCTGCCATGGAATTAATTCAAGTCAACAAATAATAAGCAAATAAATGATATTTATTATAAAATAAAAATAAAATAAATAATATTAAAAAAATTATAAAAAAAAAAATAAAAATAATAATAATAATAATAATAATAATAATAATAATAATAATAATGATAATAATAATAATAATAATTAATAAGAATAATAAAATAATAATAATAATAATAATAATAATAATAAAATAATAATAAAATAATAATATAATAATAATAAAATAATAATAATATAATAATAATAATAATAATATTAATTAAATAATAATAAGAATAATAATATAATAAAAAAATAAAATATAATAATAATAATAATAATAATAATAATAATAAATAATATAATAATAATATAATAATATGAATTAATAATAATAATTAATAATAATAATAATAATAATAATAATAATAATAATTAATAATAATAAAATAATAATAAATAATAATAAATAATAATAATAATAATTAATAATAATAATAATAAATAATAATAATTAAATAATAAAATAATAATTAATAAATAATTAAAATAATAATAATAATAATAATAATAATGATAATAATAATAATAATTAATAATAATATTAATATATAATAATAATAATAATATAATAATAATAATAATAATAATTAAATAATAATAATATGATTAATAATAATAATAATAATAATAATAATAATAATAATAATAATAATAATTAATAATAATAATAATAAGAATAATAATAATGAATAAAAAATAATAATATTAAAAATAATAATAATTAAAATAATAAAATTTAAATATAATAATAAATAATAATTAATAATAATAATAATTAATAATAAAAATAATAAAATAATAATAATAATAATAATAATAATAATAATAATAATAATAATAATAATAATAATAATAAAATAATAAAATAATTCGCTATAGACCGTTTAGCAACTAACGACAGGAAATGCCCTAACAAACGAAAAAGGAACAACTGAGATGGTTAGCATCTTATACAAGATGTTCATTCCTAAGAGAAGTAAAAATGCGATCACTACGAAAATGAGATGATTCGGATAAGATGTGCTGAAGGCGAGGAAGAGGTATAGTTAGCACGTCAGGAAAGAACTTGCCTCGAAGGGTCGAGATGGCAACGCAATCCACAAGAGATGAACGACAGTGAGAGGACAACTGAAGGAGCAAAATGGGCAGGGTCGGGAACCCCCGCGAATATAGAGAACCATGGGTGAGATTGTATGACCAAGAGCAATCGATAGGATCACCTCCAGAGGCGACTCCCTACAGATGAAAGACCACCGGCCACGGACGGGTTTTACATTCCGAAGTTTTGGCGCCCCCTCCAAACCGGGAGGGGCAATCCTTTTTTTTTTTTTCCCTCCCGGGGGCCCAACGATGACTGTCAGCCAGCGAGGAAGCCCCGACGCAAGAGATGGGAAATCTGTAGAGCGGAAATGCCTAGGCGCACAGCAGCGAGGGAAGTAACGGCACCGACACCCTGCTGTGCAACCCGCCTGTTTGCGCTTCCCCATCGGCCCGTTCGTTGCCAGGAACACCCACATGGGAGGGAACCCCAAAGAACTCAATGTTTGGTGCTGCGCTGGAATGCACAGACCAGCGGGTTACGGGTTGACGGTTTCAAGCAAACGACTTGGAGAGCGCTCCAGAGAATCCAAAGATGTTATAATTACCCCCACGTCGAAGTACTGATCCTGTTCACCGCCATGGATATTGCTATTAGTTCAGATGAAAAACAAGACAAATAGGGAAAGTATGGGATACAGTGATATCCGGAAACACAGCTGAAGCTCCCACCCCTTCCTTCGTCTTTGAACCATAGGTGTAACCGTATAGAGTCCGCTTTGACCTCCGCGTAGATACAAAGAATTCCCTTCAACACACCGGTGTTCCTCCGACATATTCAAAGACGGATCCCACTGCAGGAGCAGGAGTGGAAGAGGACCCACTGTGAAACGGGTAAGGTAAAATCAATTTGCCATGCGCTCGCTGAGGAAGTTGAGAAAGCGAAGATGGAGCAGTAACAACCTCACAAATGCCAATAAGAAGGTTTTGACGGACACGCTCTATTATGGTGTTCAGCAGACGAAGGTAGACCTGAGACGGCAAAGAACAGCGAGCACATGAGCTGCTCCCTCCGCAGGATAGGGCATCTACCCGGCCTCCACCTCCAGGCTTTCCCTCGGAGAGGAACGAAATGCACCCGTGGCAATTCGCAGACCTTCAGTCTGAATGGGTCAAGAAGCGGAAGGTAGGACGGAAGTTCTGCCCATAAATCCACAACCATAGTCCAGTTTAAGCCGCACCAGCGGAGTAAGGTGTGAGCATGGTTTTCTGTCCCACCCGAAGTCTTGTGAGTGAGGTGCCGTAAGAAGATCCAAGGAACGGCGGCAATTAGCTTTAAGAGCAGTAATATGAGGAAAGATCGTTGAAGCGCTCATCGAGCAACGAACCCAGGAACTGCACCCTCGGGTCCACATGGATAGGGAACGCCATAGAACTAACATTGGAGGCAATTGGAGGCACCCCTACGACGAGGATTTTTCCGGAAAAGCACGGCTGTAGTTTTCGACGCGGAGAATGTAAAGCCACGCGCAGAGCACCAGGAGGAAACCCTATCGATGGCAACCTGAAGCTGACATTCTATACAAGGAAGTTTAGTTCCAGAGATGTACAGGGCAAGATCGTCAACATAGATGGAGCAGCGCACTGACGTCGGGATGGAATCGACAACACCATTGAAACCAATAGCGAAAAGCAACACGCTCAGTACACTGCCCTGCGATACCCCTTCGTCCAGGACAAAACGCCTCGACAGCGTGGCACCACAACGGACCTGAAACGAACGATCCGACATCAACAACTGAAGAAATAGGGGAAGTTGCCCCCTAAGTCCCAAGGAGTGGAGGCTCGCAAAACCCCCAACCTCCACGTGCTATCATACACCTTTTCGAGGTCAAAGAAGACGGCCAAGGTCATTTTGTTGGAAGCAAATGACTCACGAATGTCGCGATCCACGAGGGAGGGATCCTGGCGAGCGATGCGACGAAAACCAAATTGTAGTCGGAATATGGTGAAAATGATTTTAAATGAATGATGTCACAGAATTTTACTCTCCATCGCCCGGGATTCGACATTGGACTTCGCGTCCCAGAGTAACAAAACCGGATGCCCATAAGCCACTAGTGCCATCCCACGTCCCCAAAAAAACACGCTTCGAAGCTAGTTTTTAAAGCACCCGGTTTTCTCATCCATATGAGCTTAAATTTATTGCAGGTCAATGAAAATAGGCGATGGTTATCGAAGAAGTCGGATCCTTCAGTTTGGGATATGGGACAATATATGCAATAGATCAGACAGGAGGAAGACCCCCTTCACCCATATTCTATGTATAAAGCCGAGAAAGAAAGCAGTGGCAGATGGCTATGAGCAAATTGTTCGAAGCGATATGAAAGGAGATGCCGTCAGGCCACGCTCCATCCCCGCCAAAGCTTGAGGGCCGTCCCAGGAACTCGGCCCTGGTGAATAGCCGGTGTATGGAAGGTCTGTTCAAGCGGAACAGAAAAAATCAGGAAACACCACCGCAGCGACTAGAACGAAAAACGTTCAGACGATAACGGTAGCCGCTGTAACAAGACGCGAAGTGAGCTAACCCAACTTGTCCGCCACAACCCCAGAGAGCAGAAGATGACATCAGAAGCATTTGCGGCCATAAACGAGGATAATGGCTGATCCGCATGGTGTTTTCGGAAAATTTCGCACCGCTTTTATGGACTGATTATACAGGCGTAGAAATATTAACTAGCTGGAAGCGTATGTGCGAAAATACTGTTCGCGGTATATGGCGATGAATACGTCCGATGAGCGGCCGCCGAAGCCTTAAAACAAGAATCAATTTGGAGGGTAGCATATGTTTATTAAGTTATACAACTTACGCTTTTCGACGAGTTTTTAGCCCCGAGCACACCTCCTGTTCCAACCAGGGGTGTTGATTTCCCGGTCCAGTTGGAACGGGTATATGCTCATGCCGCCTGGAAAGATAACTCCTGAAAGTAGGAAGCATCCGCCGGCTACCGGGAACACTTAGTTCAAAAGAAAAGATGAAAAGTAAGTGCTATTGGAAAGGAAGACCAGTCTGCCCTGTCATAGCGCCAGCCAGAATAAAGTTGTTAGCTGCGGACTGGCGGCCGAAGATTGATAGGGTAGTGGTCACTACCACAGAGAAAAGACGACCTTTCCCACCCAAAACTATCTAAAACGAGATGGACACAACAGACGTCACACAGAAGAAGTGGCCTGGTATCAAAACGTTCAAAGGTGGGAAGGCCCGTGTTGAGACATCCCAATGAGAAATCCTGCAAAATACTCAACAACCAACCGGCATTTGGACGTAACAGAGCTCCCCAAAAGGATGGCGGAGGTTTAAAGTCACAGATGGACCAACATGGGCGGTGCGAGACACTTAAAAAAATCACGAGTCCTTCTTGGATATATCTACAGCTGCGGCGCCAGGTTACACGAGCACAGCGTAAGCGGCGCGTCAAGATGGAGTACGAGCCGCCACGGCATTGCAGCGAGTAGAGAGTGGAATGGCAGTAAAATGGACAGACTCGTGAAGCGGATCGCAGCCCACACCTCGGTCGCTGGTCTACGATTCAGGGAAATAGGGCTCCCTGTACCCTGAAGTGCAAAAAAGGTCATGGTCACAAGTTGCCAAACTCTTAAACAAACAGCAAGGGCTGATGATCAATATTATTTTATTATTATTATTATTATAATTAGCTCTCGTAATTAGCAAAGTATCCGCGGCAGTTCCATTGGATGAAACGTGCCATAAACGGAAATAATCAATGGTCAGGACGATCCGTGACAATAGTCACGATGTTTTGGGATGTGGCAGTCTTCTCAGAGGTTAAAGGCGGAAGGTCCCGTGAGCCGTCGGACGACCCACCGACAGGAACCTCAAACCCCGGAGGGAGAGGAAGATCACGCAGCAGGGATATGTGTGGACCCCCCTGTTTACGAGAGGGGTTCCTGGGCACATCAGGAGAGGGCTCGCCAAAGAGGCGCGCCAAGTCACACTCCACATTTCGAACATCCCTCCCCTCAGACGCACCCCTGCCAGACTTCTTAGCAAGCCGGGAAGGGGGACGCGTCTTGCCAGGAGGCGCCCTAACAAAGGCTGGGGAAGATGGAAGAGGATGACAAGTAGGAATGGTGTCGGCGGGAGTGAGATGAGACACATCGGATGACAAGTGTATGGCGTCAGCAGTTAAAATCTCGGAAGCGGTCCGCGGCCGAGGAGAGCCAGAAGGCTCCGTCGACGAGACCGAAGTCAAAGGGGGTGGAGGGGAAGAGGCAGGAAGGGAAGACTCCTCCATCCTCCTGCATCCACCAGCAGCCAACCCACCCTCAACACACATCGAAGCGGCGCCACGTCTACCCGAAGGAAGACTGCGAGCGGGCGAGGTGTCAATCGATACCTCCTCGGACCTCCCCTCGGGTGGGACAACAGTGTCAGCACGTGACACCCCCACGGAAGAAGAGTAGTCCGAAGAGTCCATCGTGGCATCCGAAAAAGTTTCAGAATCGCTCGAATAGTGCAGAAGCGAAGCGGGCTTAGGCGGAGTAAGTAGTAATTTATCAGAACGGGCAGAGGGCGGACCACTGGTCCGAGATCGGCCACGCGGGTTGTCAGCGCGGCGAGCCCGTTTAGGCAGGACAGAGACAGGTCCCCCAGTACAAACGGGATCCTTCTGCTTCAAGAAGTCCGCGGCCCGATAAGCAAGCGAGTACGGATGTCTGTCTCGGGAAGATCCGCCCTTGGACGGACTCTCGCAACCGTTAAGAGGGACTTGGTGTTTCCCCGGCGAAACAGAAGCAGGGCGTTTCCGGGAGACGGTACAGGTAGGCTCCGACGAGGCACATGGACGATTGCCATCGACCTCAGAAGCGGAACTTATCGCAAAATCAGATATCCCCTTGGGAGCTGCATGGACCTCTACAAGGAGAGGAGCATGAGAGAGGGTCGTGTGTGTCGGCGAAGAACGACGAGTGGTCCGGCGGACCATTTCGGGAGAGTTGGGAGGACAATTGTCCAGAGCCACAGAAACCACCGAAACAGGTGATCCGGTAACCGGCACGGAAGGCCGAACGGTCGAACGTGAAAGCGGAACAAGCTCCGGACACAACGCACGGGGGCGATGAGCAACGGAAGAGGCAACCGCAGATGGAGTGGACGCTGCCGCAGCATAAGAAAGAGGAAGATGAGCCAGCTTCTCCCTCGCCCGGCGGGTAGCCTCACGACGGTCATATTTATGAATGGCGCACTGCTCCAGGATTTCCTATGCATATATATATATATAATATATATATATATATATATATATATTATTATAATATATATATATAAATATAATATATAATATATATATATATTATTATATTATTTAATATAAATATATATATATATATATATATATACTATTATATATATATATATAGTTATAACATACTACCTATAATATATATATATATATATATATATACTATCATATATTCTATATAAATATAATATATATATTATATATATATATATATATATATATAATATATATAATATATACTATATATATATATATATATATTATCCATCATCCATCATCATCATCACATCATCATCATCATCATCAATCATCATCATCAATCATCATCATCATCATCATCATCATCAATCTCTCTTCTT